>KE505410.1:105921-126544 GCA_000441515.1 Elaeis oleifera
CCCCAAGCTCCACTCACTCCCACCACCTACTCCTTCTCTCTAAACTCTAATGCCATCCTCATCCCTCCTCTTCATCTGACTTAGTCCCAAGCCCCACCCATTCCTACCACCTTCTCTTCCAACACCACGTTCTCCTCCTCTCTAAACCTCCTCATCCCTCTTCTCCATCTCTCCTCATCTGTCCTTGCCATCACTCCTCTCCATGTAAACCACTCCTTACAAGGGTATTTTAATCCTAAAAGTCTCAAGTGACCATCACATGATAGAATCCCATGAGCCCTGGTAAATGAAGATGGATAGCGGATTACATCGAACCAATTATTTAAGTTGAAGGACCACTTTGAACTTTTAAACTCAAGAGGTACCAAGTGAAATTAGTCCTAAGTTGAGGGGGAGTCTAAGTAATTTTCAAAAGAATATAAAAGCAATTGCATACATATAGCCAAATATTCATTTCATTTTCTGTACCTACTTTCAGGTTTTTAGCTCATAAAGTATTTAATCAAAGCATCCTTTTATCTGTATAGTGATTCAAATTGAATTTTTTTGCAGCTACTTCAGTCCCTTGCTAAAATCAATTACAAGCAGAGAACATGCTGATTTCTTATGGGGGGAGAGGTTGTTGAGGAACGAGAAGATTTTATATCACATTTAGAGGCAAGATTCTTCTACCTTGCAGCAGATGCCCGTTCAACATTGCGGTTAGTGTAGTTTTCTGGATTTTGGGTCTTGCTGCTTGACATCTTTCAGTTTAATTCAAACTATGATTCTTTACTTGTTCGTCTGTTTTCTTCTTTGGTGAATTTTATCCGTACCAAGGTTTTAGATCTTGTAGGTCGGGGCTGTCTTATTTTCTAATGTAACAGGATGTGCCACCATCACTTTCTCTTGATACTTGGGATGGGATATGTCTCAAGATGTGCCGATCGGGACACTGAGACGGTGGCAAGACGGACTTGTCCCGACATATGGGATGGTACCCCATCCCAGTGTCCTGTAGGATGCCCACCCGAAATTTGAATCCTTAGACCATTTAATGTTTTCAGCCTTATTTCTCTCAGTTTCTTTCGTACATATGCTAAAAGGATTTCCAAGCAAGCTTTCTTTTCTTTTCTTTTGTTTTTTTAATTTTTTGTTTCTAAGGCAGAAACCAATTTAACTTTAGTTTCCTGTAATGTACCCTTTGTATAAGTATCCAACCTTTTATGTCTTTGTTGCAAGGGGTTGGAGACCATCTTACAGAAATGTCTTACTTGATCTGAGAAGAAAATTGGGCATTCCATGTTCAAAGAAATTGTCTACAGAAGACCTTGAAGTTGAAATTTTTCTTCACATGTTGAATGAATATTCAAGGTAATTTTTATGAGTTTTGTCTGCCAGTAATATAAAAAAATCAGCATTTGAAAAGATAACAAATTCATGTATGGCATCTTTCCATCTGAATGGAAACTGAAATTCCATCTAAGCTAATGATTCAAGTTTGATTCATGTTGACAATAAACTGATACTTTAAATTATTGCATGTGTGACTGGTGAGAAGAACTATTTGTTGCAGACACCATGACATAAATTGACCATTATGGTATTATCCTGAAGCCTGAATGGTCAAGAAAAATGAGAAAGCGACCAATTTTTTTTCTTTGAACTAGGATCACCATGCTCCAAATAAATCATACTTGCAGTATAAAATCAAATGGACATCATGCAATCACTTTTATTTTGCTTACTGTTTCATTATTGGGCATAGCATAGATACATGTCTTCTTGCTCTTGAAATCTTGCATGTTCTTGCCCTTGAACTAGAAGCTTGAAATATTGTCTAGACTTCTTTATCTTTGCTTCTTTCACCCTTTTTGGTCTTGAGTGCTAGGCTGCCAAATTTCATCTGTGTGATGTATATTCTTAATCCACTGAATTCCCATCTATTCATTTTATAAGAAAATGAATTGAAGCCATTACAATGTTGCCATAAGTGGAAGCACCCTGATCTGAAATTATAAATGTCTTTTTCATATTTATTTGGAGCAACTGGGCCCACTCCATCCAAAATATCAATCTCTCTAATAATGTTTTCCGCTGAAAGCTTGTGTTGCCCTAAAGATTCTTTCATTTCTCTGCTTCCAAGTCTTCCACTAATCTGCCATCACCTACATATCCCAGCCCAATCTGAGATTTTTCCTTGGTCTTATTACTCCCCCAGCCAGACATCCCAAACTGACAATATAGACACAGGCCATGCACTGATGTTCAGCTTCTCTTTGAAATATTGGCATTTAACTTAGTGAACTGGCATTTTATGAGGAGGTTTAAACCTGTCTCTACTGCGGATGTTAACATCCTTCCTTTTGAAGCCAGCCATGAAAAATGTTGATTTTGTCTGGTCCAGGAACTTTTCATAAACAGGAAGGCAATTATTATTTTGAATCATAATATCTCAAATATCTCCATGTAGGTATGTTTTTTAGCTTTAGGCATGTTGAGAGGGTTATGCCACCTTCTGATACAATGAAAATGGCTAAGATCATAATTGAGAAGTTAGGACTGAGAGCAACAATGAGATCTGGAGGGGAAATTGAGTTTTATGTTGTTCAGAGTTTAACATAGTGCAGGAATGAGATTGAGAGGTGCACACTGATTTTTCTGGTGGGCAGGAGCTATGGGCTTAGGTATAGGTTTTAAAGCTCTGTTGCTATCATGAGATTCTCTGCACTTCTAGTTGATACATTATGAAGATATTTAACAGTTAGCATGCGCTTTTTTTAAAATTTTTATTGAAAGAACATAACTGTGTAATTCCCTTGGAAAAGATTCCTTGTTTCTCCTCTTCCATCTTTCATTTAGGTATCAGATTTTTCTAGTTATTATTTTTGATTTTTGGACTTGCTTTTGAAATCAGCAAGGAGCTGGGTGGCATTTCTTGCCATGGGACGGCACCAAACATTCAAATGGTCATGGAAATCTTGAAGTTGGACTCAGCCAGTGGAAGGTGCATGCTTTTTCTGCATTGAGATTTGGGGCAAAAGAACTCCAGCAAATATTTCTGAAGGTTTTCTTCTTTGAAAACTTTGTATTCAGTCAAATTATATTCTACCGTCACTGGGCTATCTTACTAAATCTGTTTACCTCTCAATAGGGTGGTGGCATGTTAGCTGTGACAAAGATTTATGAAATGGTATGAAGGCATTTTGCTTGTCATGACATGTGGAGTAAAATCTCCTTGCAAAGTCTCAATTCTTTATTTTTCTTTCCTTTTACAATAGTTAGCTCGGAGACTATGTGGAAAGATCTTCCTGGAGGCTGCAAACTATGAGATAAAGCATGAAATTGTAAAACGGGTATGCAGTTGCATTTTTTTAAACATTACACAACTTCTTATTATCAAATAATAAATTTTTCTTGATTTTCCTAATATTCAGCTTAGAGTGAATCAGATGTGTAACTTGATTGATTGTGATATGTTTCTGAAAATTATCTCAGTTTGTGATATTTGTTATATGGTGGAGCATGTAACTGACAAAGTTTGTATATTGTGCTAACTACTAACATCATTGAAATCCTGGGCTGCCTTTGGTGGAGACCAATTTTGTGTCAATGTGAAGATTATATATGTATGTTATCTTGCAGTCTATTTCAGAGTTATATTATGTGCTATTAGCATTCTATTAGCAACTCGAGAGTGCCTTTGTATTTCTCTTCTTCTTTTCCTTGCCAATACTTTTCTAAATTATCTCATGGGTTTATCTTTGGTTGATTTAATTAGTAAGATGCAGCGATTTTGCCCTTTTTTCAACTTTGAGATTGGAATAAACTTGATAATCTCTTGATACCTTTTCTTGCACTTAGATATATGTTTCTGTAACCACAAACATTGCCATCCAACCTTTTCACAACTATTTGTGGTCTTCTCTATGAATGGTTGCTCATCATCTTGTTTAGAGTTATCTCTGATGTTATTACGAGCTCTTTATTCCTTCCGACAACTTCCATCCATGTTATCTTAGGCCTTCCCTTCTCTTTGTGGGTTTTTTTTGGTTAAGACGGAGTGTTTATACAAGTGTATTTATACAAGTTTGATGTGAATACATCCAAGAAGATCAGAAACAAAATATCATGGAAAGATCCAGGAGCGATCCCATGGTCAGTTCACAGAACATCGTCAAAGTATTCTGCAACAAAAGATGCGACGCAGTCTACAGCACTGTTCGCCTCCCTATAGACATGCTGAATATCCACAAATGCAGCCCTCCTCAGTAGTCTCCAGATGCTAGCCAGTAGTGGGTGTGTGGGGCCCTCCCTCAGGTGGTCCTGCATCTAGCTCATAGCCATGGCTGAGTCACCCTCGATGATGAGGGAGTCAACCTCTAGAGTCAACCTCGCAAAAACGATACCAACCTAGGCTGCCGCAACTCTGCTCCCGGAACAGTGGGCTCAAAAATGTGACTACCACTAGTGGCTATAAGTCTGGAATCCCATCCGTGGATGACAAAACTAGCTCCACCACTGGTATCGACCATGCTGTCATCAAAGTTGACTTTGAGGTTGGTCAGAGGCGAGGGCGCCTAGATGATAAAGATCTATCAGGATACTGCATAAGCATAAGGGGGCCCCAAATGTCTGACAATCTCATGGTCAGATTTGTCGACATCAGATGGATAAACTTAGAAGCCTGACTCAAAGTTCTCTTCAGGATAAATCTAGCTGGATCTCTCTTCAGGTCAAACACCAAGCTATTTTGGATAACCAAATGTGATAGGCAATATAAACAGCCGGAACATCGCCCTGCTTGGATGCCTCAGACTGCATGCTTTATGGCAAGAGACCAAGGCCAATCGATGACTTGATGTGGGCACCTAGGGTAAAACTTGCCACCACCAAATTTGCCTAGCTTTAGGGCACAAAAATAGTGCATGGCCCATAGTCTTCGCCAACTGGCACCATAGATGGGTAGGCGGAAGGTCGATCTCTCTACCCCTCAAAATTGCTTTTGTAGGGAGGCGATCCCATGCCACCTTCCACAGAAACAAGCTCACCTTTGGATGCACCCCGAATCTTTAGATCTAGTGCCATCAAAGTGCTTTACTGGTTCCCCTCGATACATGTCGTAGAGACCTACTGCCCTCACCGTCAAATTACAGGAGGAACACCAAACCCTAATGTCATGGCTGCCATGAAAGGGAATTGCGATGGATAACACACACTGCTAGAGGGGCACCAAAGAGTCGAGAAACCCCATCCACATCCCAGCCCCTGCCATCTGAGCTAAACAAATCGCATATCGGCATGGACTCCCCAGCCTCCACACTGATGAAGGTAGGCCATCTACTCAAAGGGAGGTCAGCAAGTCAGGAATCATAAAGAAATCCACAATCTGACCATCCCCAATTAGCCATCTCACTCAAGCCAATACCTCAGGGGCGCGACCACAGATCTCCCTCCACATAAATGAATAACTCTGACTCACATAGATGTTCGTGCCAAAGTTCCATGGGTTATATCTAGCCCTCATCACCGTGCTCCACAAACTCTTTGGTTGCAAAAGGAATCTGGTAGCACGCCTAGCCAACAAGGCCTTATGTCTCATCGCCAATGATTGAATACCGAGACCCCATCCTTGGTTGGTTGACAGACCATGTCTCACGGCACCAGGTGCACCCCACCGATATGCCTGTGCGAGCCCCATATGAAACCCTTGAATTATTGCTCAAGCTGGTGGTGCACCCCACCGATATGCCTGTGCGAGCCCCATATGAAACCCTTGAATTATTGCTCAAGCTTCACCAGATAGGTCTTTAGCACAACAGTGTTTGACAAAAGATAGATAGGCAATCGAGCTAAGAACGGACCGAAACAGAGTCACCCTATCCATCATGGATGGGGCTCTAGCTTGCCAGCCCCCAATCTGCTTCTGGACCTCCCGCACCACTCTTGAACAATCTGCCCTCCTTGGTCGGCGCCCCGCAATAGGAAACCCCAAATAGTGCCAAGTGCCTAAATAGTGCCAAGTGCCTCTCTGCTTCATGATTCCCAATCTATCTCTGATCACCTATCTCAATTGGGCCTTCATTCTCGGACTGAACATGACTGCTGACTTGCTAAGATTCACCTTTTGCCCCAAGGCAAGACAATAATCCTCGATTATGCTTGTGAAGCAGACCGCATTCCGGAAAGTTGCTCGGTCCACCAATAAGCAATCATCTGCAAACAACAAATGTAACAAAGATTAAAGAACCCTTCTTTAATAGGGAATAGGGACCCTTTAGTCCTAATTGTAGTAGTTGAAGCGCGTGCTTTGCATGTGAATTATTAGTTTATAATATATTTTCTTTTGCAAGAAAATTAATGTAAAATGATACAATATGTTTATTCTATTACAAACATAACAACGAACTGATCCTAAATTTTAGCAGCCTGTGATTTAACTATACATTATGATGTGGGAAGCATACACTATACCATTTGTACTTTATTGGGCCTAAATTTGATTTTGAATTGTGATATTGTTTAGAAAATTCTTTATTTGAATACCTAATCTATTAATAAAGTTGATTCATCATAAAGATATTTAGTGTGCGTATTGGAATTTTGATGGTGCTCCATACTTTGGTTCTCATAGATGTTGATGCATCCCCTGCTAGCCTGAGTTTTGTGGAATCCATGCTTTCAAAACCACTGGAGTGGGATGGTATCGCCGATGGCATACTGTTTCGACATGAAACCAACATCTGTATGATTGCTAAGATGTTGAAAAAGCTCTTTGTATTGATATGTATCAGTTTCTACTAGTGTGTATTGGTGCATTCTGGTAGTACTGTACCAACCATACTGGTGTGATGCGGCAGCTTTTTTTTTCTTTATTTTTTTTGGTAGCTGTTAATCTTGGTGTGGACCACTGTATCAATACCATACTGTTCCAATGGAAACATGTTGTGAGGTTCGGCACCGATATTTAAAATCTTGGCTGAATGTCTCTATATAACCTATTTTCGAAGCTTATAGAACTTTTGCTAATTAGAATGTCAAACCCAGAAAGGAATTTATCTTTATCAATGACCAACTATTGCTGCAGTGCCAAGAAGATAGGGTGTTGGTTTCAAATATTGGCATGAGGTTCGGTACCACCGTACCAGTATTTAAAACTGTGTTGGAAGCTCCCTATATAATCTATTTTAGAAGCTCATAGAACTTTCGCTTATTAGAATGCCCTACCCAGATATAGTTGTAGTGAATTTATCAAACATCTTAAGGATTTTTTTTTCTTTCAGCAATTGACGGATGATGCTAAGAATATTGAGAGCTGTTTGATTCTATATGCCAGTTATCTCTAATTATCAAGTTTTGATGAAAACCGACCTAATAATATGTTGCAGTGATGTGAAGCAACATTTTAAAATTTAAATATGGTTTTGGCTGGACTGATACATTACCGGTCTTGTCTGTATTGACACATGGTACGAGGCTTCGTGTTGATTCCATGCCGGGATGCCAAAAATCTTTTTACTTTTTCCTTCTTTTCTCTGCATGATGGGTATTGGGGTGATTTTGCTTTGCAGGTTTAGTGCTTAAATCATGTTTTCAATGGGTGTGTGATGTCAGAGTGTCAGTCAAACTGACATTCAATGATCAATAACTACCCCCAAACATCTTGATAAGTGACAAGAGCTAAGGAGGAAACCCTGCTGCCACCCCTAGCAATAGCCCAACCTGCTAGCCTGTTAGCTGATTGATTACTTTCCTTATCTGCATGAGATGCACAAAATAACAATCAGGCTTGGTTATGGGCTATATATCAAGAAGAGGAGGATAGTAAATATGACTCACGATGGAGAACTTGCTAAACTACTAGATCACTATCTCTAAATTACCTTCCAAGTTCCAACCATATTTAGTTGCATGGAAATTGGTGCACATTGCCATAAGACCTTCCCAAGAGGCCCCTAGTTTGGCCATGGGAAGGACATGGTGGAAAATGACAACCAGCATATAGGATATGTGAATTCCTTTCTTTCCAATGCTAACACGAGTGAAGAATGGTGTACACTGATTTATCTTCATGCTGGACCACTTAACATTCTACAGCCGTTACTTATTGAAGACCATTTATGCAAATAACGATTGAATTTGCGACCAATCAACCTATACTTGTTGCATTGGGCCTTTCAATAATCATGATATTGTAATCCTTGATTAGGGTACTGACAAATTGCACATTCTTGGGTGGTTCTGAATCTTCTGATGCTAAGTTAGCTGCAAGTTTTGTCATTGGAACTTTTGTTTGGTCTAGATGACTTGACACTTGTACACAAAATAAAGAACCACCTCCTCTTTCAACATGGATCTTCAAATCACATGCATATCCATGTGAGATACATATCGAATAATGATACTTGTTGGATACTTCTCGGTTATGTGCTTGATACTTGTCTAAAGTAGCTTATTTTCAAATTAAAAAACACTCACATACTTCTCAGATCAAATTTGAGATATTTCCCAGATACTTCCCCCAATACTTCCAAAATAAGAGGGAGATCATTTTTTTCCTTTTTTGATGTTGGCCTTTTAAAGATGACTGGTCAGCTTTGTAGTCTGTTATGTTAGCTAAGTATGAAGTATGAATTGAGGTCAAGATCTTTAAAATGATTAAATCATGGCTTGTAAAAGTTGTGCTAAATCATAAAGTATGGACTGCCTTATGTTGATGGTTCACTATCGTCTATGGATTCTTTTTTACATACATGTGTACGTATATTTGTGTATATATCATGCATGTCTGAATGTATTTATTCATTGATGCATCCTAGTCATGTCATATCCTATCCTATGTTTTCATAGTTTGTCATATCTGTATATCCATATCATGTCGCATCCATGTCCCATATTTGTGCCATACTTCATAGGAGGAGTTTAAGATTTCCCATGTGGACACCATTATGACAATAGATCTGCAAATTTGTTAAGCAATATAGCTAGAACTACTGTTTGCAACTATTAATCCAAACATGCCACACAAATGTACGGTGTTGTCATGTATTATTTGCTGATTAAAGAGAAAAGTGCTAAAATAAGATAATTGCCCTATTGATTTAGTGGCGTCAAGCAACTACTAGGTGCAACTTAATCCCAACTATCTGGATGTAGTTTAAAAGTCCGTGCATTGTAATACCAGGACATTGGTGTAATACCAATTTTAGACATATATAAAATTGATGTGCATCTTTTTCATTTATCCACTCACAGGCAATAGGTGTTTTGATGTAAAAATCGGACATAAATTGTGCAACTTCTTGTTGAATGGAACTTTATTTATTGTAAACACTTCATAAAGGAGATGAGGGATTGTAACATGTTAGAAATTAGTAGGACCTGAGTGCCAATGCACCTAGAGGTTGAAATGACAAGAAATTTTCAAGCTTTGTTCTGTTGAAATGCTCTAGAGGGAGGGTAGGTGGTAGTTCTTGCCAGTCTATCATAAATGGCCATTGATTTATTTGAGACACCTTTAAGATACCCTTCTGTCAAGAAAGGAAGATATCTTTTGAGATACCCAACATTGCTTCAGGCTTTCATCTCTTTCCATTAGAACCCATTAAACAATAATGTAGGGAAGTGGCTCAAATAGGGGTGGGAATTTGAGATGCCTCAGCATTGCTTTTGGTGGAAGCCTTTTGTCTCTTTCTGCTAGGGCACATGAAACAAGAACATAAGCAAGCGGATTAGATGGGGTGGATAGATGGAAAGCACAGGGCCTTTGACACTAAGATACTATATAAATATATCGGTAGCATCTCAATCAGGTTTTCATTATTTCTTCCTTATTTGGTGGAACTCCTAAATTTCTGCTGCTGTACTCTATGTTTCTAGTTTGACCACGCATCCATCTCAACATTCTTGCATTTTCCATATTAAGCTTTTTCCTCAGACCTTGTTATTGCATAAGATTTTAAGCCATACAATATGTTAGGCCTTGTTGACATTTGATACACTTTTTTTGATTTGCCACGACGTATGTCAGTCATATGATACCCGATAAGCACCTCTTCACTTTGTCCAATCAACTCAAATTGTAAGCAGTTTCATATATCTCTTTATTATCTTCTATAAGAGCTTGTAGATAATAAAATTGGTTACTCTGCTATTTTTTGTCCATCAATCTTGATTGGGCCACCAACGTTTTTTTTATTTTCATTGCAATTGCATTTAAATATTCCAGTTTTGTTCTATGGGTTTTTAAGTATCGTGTTCTAATATTTCCTTCGTAAATTCAATTTAGTTTTTAATCTTTTCCTCTCCTCATCAATTGATACCACATCAAGACATAACATACAACATGGCACACGCTTCTGAATGTTAGTACTTAGTAGTATGTTGATCTATGATAGGCATAAAAAGATAACTAGGTGTAAGTCTTTGGTGTAGGGCTATAGTGTAAGCTACAATGATCAAAAATATACCTTCCATGCCACAATTCCTAACACTTATTATTGCTCCAACATATGTTTCCTCTATTTCGATATACCAACCTTGCATTCCTTTCTTCGTAATGTGTAATGCTCATCATTTTAGCTTTCTTACTTTCCTATAAGCTTCCCCAAATTGATAAGACCATTTATAGATTTTTTTTTTCTTTTCTATTTTTTAATTTAATTGTGTAATTAAGAAAATTGCCTCCATCATTGGCCTTTGTGGCATATGGCTGAACTGGTTATATCAGATATTTGTGAAGGAGTGTGGCATGCCTCTAGTCAAGAGGTGTGGTGGAGAATTCGGGATGTCTAGGACGACAATTCCCTCCTCTGGTGTCTACACCTATTGTGTGGTGCAAATGTTATGCCAAGCCCGATGCAGTGGTTGGGGAAAGAGCAATTTGCGATGGAAATGTTGATGGTGCTCTCAACATAGTTGAGGGTGGGAAAGAGGATAAGGAGGCTAGTGGCAGCATAGGCAAGGGAGGTGGTTGGTCTAAAGCGATTGGGAAGAAGTGTTGGATATTGGTAGCATCATACTGAAGGCATCAGTGAAGAAGGCGTTGATGAGAAGGCAAAGGGGAACACATCCACCACCCCCCCCCCCGTGGCCGACAAAGGTGCAGATTTGGGCCAAGGTTTCTTGTGTGGGGGTGCCCAAGGTTGAGGAGGTCCTGGATTTTGAAAGGTGCAAAGGTGGGTGGCTTGCAGTCCCTCATGCAAAGAGCATGTGGGTGACAGCTCTTATGCCTTTAAGACTCTGCAGAGGGAAGCCAGCTGGGTGGAGTCTAGCTTGATTCTTTTGATTTTGAATTAATGGACTGGCTAGTGATTGAGTGGGTGGCTTGTTTCTTCAGGTTGCACAAGCCCAACAGTTTGGTTCAGGTTGGGATTGCTATGTTTATGGGTTGGGCTGCGGCTGATATATGTAGGGCTTTGTAGGGCTTGTTTGGCTAGATTGGCTCCTTGCCTCCTTCTTTTCTCTTTTCCTTTCTTTTTTTTCCCTCATTCCTTGTTTTGGTTTGCTTTTGTTTTCTTTGTTACTTGCTTCATCTCTAATGAAATGCGTGGTGTTCTCTCCTTGTTTTGCTTAAAAAGTTTTCATCATCTGTAGTTGTAATCTTTTGTTAGCATTACTATAACTCATAGATTGGCTTGGTATGTGAAATTTATAATAATTGTGCACATCTTTACTATTATATATGGGTGTTGTAACACATCTCTACTTATCTGATGTCTTCTTGGTGTTTTTAATCTCATTAAAAATGTTAATCAACTATCACTAATGATTTTCTGAATCTTAGGTGGTTATTTTCTCACACTAGTGCCTTGACTTTTTATATTATTTTGAAGCTATCTCCATTTAAGTTTTTTATACTAAACAGAGAAGCTTGACAACTCCCTAACTATGCCAGTTCTATATAAATATCTCTATCATAATTGTTAATCCTTATCTAATAGTTTCTAAAGATATCCTTTCCATCTTTTTGTGGTCTCTTTATCTTTTGCAATATCTTATTATCCTCATTCCTAATACAACTAATTTAATTAATATTGTTAGATATGCTCACCCTCATTCCAACTAATTTATAAGTTTGATTCTCATATTCCTCTAAATTCAGTATATTATATAAATTATAATATGTTAAACTTTTACACTTGCAAATCTTGTTGCATCTTCTTTAGTCTTCTTCAAAACTACTAATGTATTTAAGTTTGAAATATATGTAGATTTAATCATATTCCTTTTTTGTTTTATATTTTTGGTTGATTGCTGTTTTGTTGGTTCTTAGGATTTCTTCATTTAAATCCTCTAAGAGGTTAGTCATGTTCTATTTCTTTGATTTTCCTACTTAATTTTGTCTATTCCTTTACTAAGTTCTCATATCCCATTTTAAGTAAGAATATTATCTGTTGGTCCTTCTATAGGTCTAGATTGCTTTAGGGAAAGTTTAATTTGTATTTGGAGATATTTATTGCCGATTCGGTTAGGGAGAAAGAAAAATTCTTTCAATTTGCTCAACTCAAATCTCTCAAAAAGGTTTAGAAAAAAGTAGAAAATTTGGCAAAAGTAAGGTCTAAGCCCTTTTTCTTCATAGATGATCAAAAATTGAGGTACATATCCTCTATTTATGCTAAGTGAGGTCTACCTTTGCATAATCCGGATCGAATTTCTCTTCTATTTCAAACATGACCATCTTTCCCAAAATAGACATGACTAGTGAAAATAAACAAGAATAAGCTAAAATCCTATAGAAGATAAATCTCGGCTTCTACATTTGCTTTTTGTTTCTCTGCTTAATTTTTTTGAAAGTATATGCCCAATCAAAGTCTTTTGAAAAGGAATTTATGGTTTGATTGGCTTTTTTCCAAGCTTAAATGATGGAATTCGGGTTGGATCGCTAGCTATGTCACACCTACTAGGGGAGGGGGCACCACGTCTTAGAGCTCTAATTTTTTTTTTAAATAATCATTTCAATCGGGCATCATTAGGGATGGCAATTTCGTTTGATCCGCCAGATACCCGACCTGAATGGGGTGGATTTTATCCTATCCGATTAAAATCTGGGACGGGTATAGGTTTTACGAAAAAACTCGAAGAGGATTCGGATTGGGTACTAGTAATGGTATGCCTTGCCCCAAACCGACCACACACACACACACACACGCAGAGACTGTTTAAACTCTTATATATAAACACCCAACCGTTTAAACTCTTATATATAAACACCCAACACAAACCCTAGCTTTCCTTTTCAGCCGCTCCAAGCCTCCCAACTGATTGAGACTCCTGAGGATAGAAAAATAGAAGTTTTCTGTTCCGCTCCAAGCCTCCCACCTGATTGAGACTCCTGAGGATGGAAAAAAGGGCCCCACTTCAAGCCTCCCACTCGATTGAGACTACTATGGATGGAAAAAATAGAGGAAAAACCAGGGGAGAGCATAGGAAAAATCAATGAAAACAAAGGAAAGATGGAAAAATTAGAAGGTAAGATCTTTTACCATTATTTTTTCCTTTTCGCTTCTTTTACTCTTTATTTCATTCTCTTTTTTGGAGATCTGTGGAAAGGAGTGCACCTGAGGGAGATCGAAGGGTTTTCCCAGCCATTTTTTTCCCTTTTTGCTTCCTCTTCTTTTCATTTTATTCTCTTCTTTGGGAGATCTGTGGGAAGGAGAGCACCTAAGGGAGATTAATGGTGGCAGGGTGAGTTGGTCCCTTGAGGTTTTGAGAGCTTAATCTTGGTAGAAGCATGATAATTTGTAGGATTTGGGGGATTTTTTGAGGGCCGACCTAACCTGATCCAACCCTCTTCGACCTGACTCAAGGCAAGGTGAGTATACTTGACCCAACCCGATTTAATCTTCACCCTCAATTTTAGCTAATCCAACCTGACCCGAGATGGGTACGAGGCACATATGGGTATAGATTTTTTCATGGCGGGAGGGGGGGGGTGTGGGGTATGGATATTGGTCGATCCGACTCATTGCCATCCCTAGGCATCATATGCTCAGGTTATGGCTTTGGAAAGTTTGGCATGCAATGCCGCTTTTCGATGTGGTAGATCTTGCTCCTGGACTGTCCAACCCTATTTGTAGTGGCTAAAATGATCCACATCAAATTTGGTGATCCTCCTAAAATCAATAGCTTTCTATGTTGGTTTTGTAGAGATACAAACTTTTTGATTGTCAGAAAGTTTTGAGAGTATCTTAAGCATAAATTGTATTTGGAGATATTCTATGGCATTTTATGTTGGTTTTGTAGAGAAAAAGTAATCAATTCTTAGAAAATTTGAGTGTCTTATTCTCTCTCTTGATTATTCTTTCCTAATCAAGGAATCGTATCGTCTTATAATGTTCGTTAGCAATAAAAGCAAGAGAGGAGATGGTGCAAAATCAGGTCCCAGTGATGAATGAAAGAATTGAATTCTCTTCTTATATCTTGTCCTATCTTTTCACCTTCTTTTTGCTTTAGATGTTCAACCATATTGTAAAAATGATCACCTTGTGGAGCTAGGTTTGTTTCATTTGTAGATTTTCCATGTCGGAATATGAAACTATTTTAGATGTCATCTTTAATTGCAGATCTGAGATATTTTCAGATTTCACATATTGTGGATTGGATCTATATCATAATATCTGTAGACCAGATAATTTATTGCTGAAATAATTCTTTGACAAATATAAGATGGTGACTTACATGGATTGTGACAAGAGACTACAATTACATCAGGATGCACTTGAATGATTGTATCACACAATAGAATACTTGTAACAGCAAAATCTGGGACCAGCAGGTGGGCAGTATGGATGCACTTTGATGATCTTGAAAGATCCCTAAAATGATTGGCCAAGCGTAAATCATATCGTTCTCTTGTTCAAAATTAGAAGATAATTGCTAGATTAACCCATATGTTAGATGAGAAAAGAGTATCTATATATCCTAGAAATTATACTTAGGGCCTGTTTGGATTTTTCCTACAGGATTGGGCTGAAAATCCTGTAGGATTCATGGATTGGGGCAGTACAACCAGCAAGATTGCATGCTACATGCTAGACTAGGGTTGTATTCATAAAATATGCAGAAAGATCTTTGGAATGGGCTCGAATCCCATAGGGAGAAAAAATGATCTTAGCAGGTCTTGTTCTTCTCCCTATGGGATTTGGGCCTACCCACTCTAAAGCTCTTCTTAGATATTTTCCTGGCCCAGCTTGTAGCCTATGATCTTGTTGGTTGTACTAGCCCAATCCACAAATCCTACAGGATTTGCAACCGAATCCTATAAAATCCAAACTGGCCGATAAGATTTTTGAAATCCAGGGTAGGAATATTGTTGAATGGAAGTGAATGGAAAAGATTATACTGTATTTTCATTATCAACTTCATGAATACATGTCTATAAATATACTGAAGTGGAAAACCTATTATGGTAGTTTTATAATTATATCCAAACATATATGGTAGCTATACAAATGTGTCTAATAATCACAATCAAGAAAATATGGTAAGTTTGACCCTACAATCCTTATAATGATGTGAGCATAATAGTCAAGATCTTGACAACCATGATAATATTCTTTGACAACTCATGATAATATGATAATATTTTTTGCATGTTTATTTCCACTATCAGCTGTCTTTGTAGGGAGTAATGTTGATCCTTTAATAGGCCGTGACTCAAGCATCACCATTCTTCTACTTTCCTTAGTCCGAATAATAGAGAACACCTCATTAAGAGATGGTAGTCGCTCCTTGCCTAAAATTTGGACTCTCACTAGATCAAACTCAGCATTCAGACCTGCTAAGAACTCAAAAATCCTGCTACTTTCAACAAAATTCAGGAGAGTTTGTGTATCATCAACACATTTTATTTTTAGATCCTTATAGTGGTCAATTTTCAGCCATAGACCATTTAATAGATTGTAATACTCCGTAACAGAGAGAGTACCTTGTTTAGTGGCCAAGATTCTGATCCTCAATTCAAAAAGCATTGCTGCATTCTGTTTCTTCGAGTATGTTTGCCTGATTGTTTTCCAAATATCTTTGGTAGTTGAAAGAAACATATAGTTTCTGCTAATTTCAGATAACATCGAATTCCACAACCATGACATGATCATGGAATCTTCTTCATCCCATGCTTGAAACTTTGGATCCTCTTGGCTAGGACCCGTTCCATTTAGATGACTTAGCTTGCGTTTTCCCTTCAGAAATGTCTCCACTATTTGTGACCATTGGAGGTAATTCTTTCCATCAAGACGATAGGAAGAATTCATACTCTGAAGTTTTTCACTCGATCCATTAGGAGGATGATCGAAGGCAGACCCAATTGGGTTGGAAGTGTTGGAAACTTCTAACATCTACCACGGGCTGAAAAATAAATCACCAAATCAAAGGGTTTGTGTACTCGACAATGAAGGTTAAGCACATGAAAGAATGGATCGACTATGAACAAGCCAAATCCCTTTGAAGATAATGAAGGGGTTGACAATAAAGATCGACTAGAGCAGTCGACAACTCGGCAATGAAGGCCGACAATAGCGATCGGCAATGAAGGCCAATTATGGTGAGCAGGGTAAGATGACGATGCCCGCTCTGATACTATGTTGAATGGAAGTGAATGGAAAGATTATACTATATTTTGATTATCAACTTCATGAATACATGTCTATAAATACATTGAAGTGGAAAGACTGCCATGCTAGCTTTAGAATTGTATCCAAACATATATGGTAGCTATACAAATGTGTCTGATAATCACAATCAAGAAATATGGTAAGTTTGACCCTACAATCCTTATAATGATGTGAGCATAATAGTCAAGATCTTGACAACCATGATAATATTCTTTGAGAACTCACGATAATATTCTGGTCGAAAATATCGAAAATATTCAAGGAGAATCAAGATCTTGACAACCATGATAATATTCTTGACAACTCACAATAATATTCTGGAAAAGAATATTGAAGATATTCAAGGAGAGAATATCGTCTCTATCCAACAAATATGCTAATTCCTCTTCCCAAAATCAATCATATGCTGGTTATTATTTCCTAGAGCAGGCAACTGCTGGATATGACACCTGAGAACAGCTTGGACATGTTCATGGATCCAAGTCATCATACACCAGAACCTGCTCTAAATGTATCCACAAAAGTTACATCAAGAAAATTCAACAATCATAGTGGAGATTATTGCTCTTTTGAAGATCATATGGAGATTCATGCACAAAAAATGATCCATTCTTTGCCACCTTTTTACATAGTACTAAATAATGTCAGTTTGTAATCAGAGGCTTTAATATCACAAATCTAGTTGAACCAGAGCAACCATTTGATGGACAAACATGCATTTGATTCATATCCTTATTTTTTCCCAGAGAAACCATATTGGAAAAATTTCCCAGTGGATCTGACACTTAAATTAGTAACTAGCCGTATCCTGAACTCTTAGGAAATACTACAATTTACAATAAGTATAAATCTATTATTGTAGTGAACAGTTCATTGAAATCTGTACATGTAATGGTTGGGTGATATTATGAGGCACAGTTTCTTTCCTAATGGTATGTAAATATTGTATTTTTTATACAAATGAATCATGCAAATTAAAATATGGAATATATTGAAGCTACTGGCTTTTATTGATTTCTGTCTGTACCATTGGGATTAAGAGCATTGCGAAAAAATACCATATTTTGGGGAGTGGCATTATGACAGATACATGTCCTACTGCCTGGATATTGCTAGTTCTGTTGCATAATATTGTTTGCTTCCAGATTTCTCCAATTTGTTTTTCACTTCTCATACTTGCATTAGAAAGTTTGCAGTAATATCATTCAGGAAATATATTGCTTTGCAGTTATCATATTATGAATTGGTAGTGCCTAGTATTCTGGGTAATCATGCTATCTATGTTAAGCAAAGAATATTTTGATTTCATTTTGGTGTTAGAATAACAAGCGAGATTTCACAACTTATTCTGACAAGTACGTCTTCTTTTTATACTACAGTAAGTGGCTTCCTTTTCAAAAATGTTTCCTTCTTTGTGGCTGTCAGGGTGGACAACTGGCAGCTGTTGGCCTGGAGTCAAGGGCAGCTGCAATTGCTGCAAGACAGGTCATTATTCTTTAGGAAGGCTCTTACACATTAAAAACAATGTTTTTCTCTCTAATGCCAGCATACTTTGAGTTACAAATATGAATGCAAATCTGAATGATTTCTCAACCTACAGTCTGGTGATATTATGTTAACTCTACTATTTCATAATTTTGTAACATGTGTAGGGCTTGGCTCATGCTGCAACAAAGTATCTTGGGCTGAAGAGTTTTATGATGTTACTTGGGCCACTGTATGTGTTTTCTTCTTTATTTTTATTTCCAATTTCAAAAACATCACCGGGAGAATTTATTTGTTTGCGGCACATAGTGGGCACTCGATTTCAAATTCTTTCTTCAATTGAGCATTAAACTTGCTAGAACGATACTGCATCAAATTGTTGAAAAATTTGTTGTTGATTGATAAGCATCATTCTATGATCTTATTTATAATTATCATTATAGCATTTTTCTAAGAAAAAAAAAGTTTTTCTTTTCTTTTTTTTTAAAGGAAACTGATAGTTCTTGTAGATACTTTTCTACTGTAGATTCAGGGTGAGTGGTCAAGATTTGATACACCAAATGTTGTGCACTTGTAATCATTTATTAAATACTGACTTGTAAGAGAAATTAATTGAAAAGGAAAAAGAAGAAGATGAGTATGTCCACTAATCAGTCCCACCATTTAAATGGGATAGAACTGGAAAGAAGTGAGAATTGCTTCTAATAAAAATACAACAGAAAAAAGGGGGCATGACTCTAATACTGTCACGCCCTCGATCCGAAATTGTGAGTCAGGGGACGTGGCAATCGCCGCATACTCATAAAGAACTCTTTCCACGAAAATGCAAGGCATTTTATTACGATATCATGAAGCAACAGTAGAATAAAATTCAAATAATTAATCTTCAACTTTAATTCAAATAAATAAATTAAATATTTATAAATAAATTTCATAGTTTTTATTAACTTTCAATAAATCCTAATCTAAATAAAGATATCAAATACTGCTTCTAATTCACTCTTCCGTATTAAATCTTCGAGTCAAGTTAGTCCTTTGAATATGTGAAAATAGTAAAACATAAAGGAATAAGCTAGACAGCCCAGTAAGCAATATACATTTTGGCTTGATAAATTCAGCAATAATAATATACTGAAAATAAGCAATGCAAGGTGCATTAATTAAAAATATGCCATACTAACAAATAAAATCCATGCAAATTCAGTCTTTTTAAAATTTATTTTTAAATTTATAAATTGATTTCTTTCAAAACATCACGTTCGTCTTAATAGCTATGAATTAAATCAAAATGCCACTGCACAACCCTCAATGGTGGGGTATCAAAGTGCGAGTGCACAATCTTTACTGACAGGATATCGAAAGATCAGTATATAACTCTCACTAACAGGATATCAAAGTACCAGCGCACAACCTCTGCTGGTCGGATATAAAGTATCAGTGCACAATCCCCACTAGCAAGGTATTAAAGTACTAGTGCACAATCCTCACTGACCGGATATTGAAATACCAGCGCACAACCTCTACTGGTAGGATATCGGAATACCAGCATTTAACCCCACTTGCGAGATTCGAAACATTGTTAGGCTGTGAGTCAAAATCTATCTGAAATCAAAATACTTTTCATATTCCAATTCAAAAAGTCATAAATTAGGCGGCATTGAAATCAATTGGACAATCCATATCAAATTCAATATGTTCGACTGTAAATCATTTAACATTTCAGAAAAGAGCATATTTGGTAATTCAAAATACTATGCATCAGATTCATAAATCATGTATGTTTGAGTATAGGAGATATTTAATAATTTGTTGATAAATGTAGAAAAAGTGAAGCATTACTTATCTCACACGTACTCCAACAAATCTATATAATTTCATAATTTTTTCAGATTCTTCAATTTGTAGATCAGATCGCAGTATACACTGTTCGACATCTTCTTGAGATGACTATACTTCTGTACAGAATTTAGTACAATAATCAGAAAGAATAAGGATAGTTAGGAAAGACACAATTCACAGATAGTCGTATCTGGTGGTTTGGGTTTGTCGGTCATCTAACCTCATCTGATCAAGGATCATACTAAGATCTAGGTGGTTTAATAACGATCAAGTGTGATCAAATCAGTAGTGTCGGACAGGAGTTAAGATGAAGGTCAATATGGTGCTCAATGATCGAAGATTAGTTCGGTCAAATAACTTTATTTAATTAAGATCAGATTAGGATACAATTGACTTCACACAGGTCAAATAGATCAAACTGATAAAATTCGGATTTAGTCAAGGTGGGTGCCGGCACGCTATTTGGCGATTGCGGATCAGGATCCTTTACTAAGTTCGATCAAAATCATCGAAAGAAAGTCCTTCCCTAGACCAATCTAAGAGAGATTCATGCAGAGAGAAACGATCTAGAGAGAGAATTTTATAGCGAGGCATAATTTTAGAAAAAAATCTTGTAAAGAGATAAACTATTCTAGAGAGAGAAAATAATTGAAGCACATGAAGAGAGAAGGGAGAGGGAAGAGAGAGATTCTCTTCTTTTCTTTTTC
>KE505410.1:145372-166942 GCA_000441515.1 Elaeis oleifera
ATATATATATATATATATATATATATATATATTATTTTTTTAGAATTTATCTTAAAATTTTACTGATCTATTTATTGTTTAAATATTTGGATCTTCTAAGATAAGGCATATATGAAAATGATTTGTTCGATTTAAAGGAATATATAGGATAGGAATTTTGACCTAAGCAGTATCTGATTATGCGTGAATAGATGAGTGTCGAGTGAAATCACGAGCGTCGATTGGAGCAGCTGTGTGGGGCCTGTGGGTGCGATGCTCCAGTCGAGAAAAATCACGGACTTGGAACATTTTGAGAGCTGTATCTTGTGGATGCGATTGAACAGATGAGATCAAATGAATCGCATCACGCAACTCACGAGAGAAATCCGTATCATGATTACATGCACCAGGTGCAATTGCATCGAGTCAAATCCCACGATGGATGGCATGCACCAGGTGCAATTGGATGGTATCAAATCCCACAATGGATAACATGCCACGCTATCCTTTGTATTTCGCCAATTCCCAATTGCATGCTACTGATCATGCATATGCTTCGGGATTTAGCCTGGTTCACTTGGACCTGGTGCGTGCACCAGGTGCAATTGGACCGCATCAAATCCCATGGTGGATAACGCGCCATGCTACCCCTTGTATTTCACCAATTCCTGATTACGCGCTATCCACCATGCATATGCTCTGAGATTTGTCCTAGTTCACTTGGATCTGGTGCGTGAAATAATTTCTCGCCCGAAGGTCCCGAACCCTCTTTCCTTCCCCTGCGGTCTCTCTCCTTCCTGAGTCCCAATTGGCTCTGGCGCTCCATGTCGAAAAATCCGATGGCCTCCCTCCTCTCTCCTCCCTTTTCTTTCTCGAGCTGTCCTCCCACCGGCGTACTCTGCTTTGGAAAACTAAAATCGAAGGGTAAACGTTGTGCTCCCTCCGATGACGTTGCCGATGTCGATGCCGATGCACGAAAAAGGTCAGTATTCCGCTTTCCTTCATTCCCCCACTTCGGGCGACGAATGGGCTGTTCGAACTTCGAATCATCATCGGCATTCGAAAAGAATAAGTTAGGGCATGACCAGGATGGTCGTACTAGCATCTGATCTGGTCGGGATGAAGATGGGATGGTTGGGACAAAGGCCAGAAATGTATTTCAGGGTCCCGCACCTGTCCCTCATGCCGGAATCCCAAAGAACAGGACGGAGGCCCCCATCCCATTGGGACTTCAATCACTGAACTCTATACAACAACATTCCTATCTAAGGTTTTATTCATCCTTGGTTCCCCACTATAATGCTGCTGAGGGCTTTTCAAAAAATCACTGTTTAATGGACATTTGTGCTTCACTTCTGATTGGAAGAGCAGGCTTCTTAACACTTGAAGGTGCTCATTAGTTGACATTCAGACCCCATCTAATAAATACTTTCTTATTGTTATTGTTGATTTACTATCAGCAGAGTTGTGGTTTATTTGCTTAAATAATTTAAATATGGTCTCAGCTATATTATTCTAAAGCATCATTTCATGTCATAAGGCCGTAGATCGCATTTCATGTTAGGACCTTCAAGTGGAAAAGTGTTGAAAGTCTTCTATTTTTCAGCTTTTGCTATTACTATTTAAGAACTTGTGCATTGCTTCATCTATGGCAGCATACGGAGTCTGTCCCCTTTAGATTTCCTGCATCAAAATGAAAAAGACATTTCTAATTAATTGAATGAATGAGAGTCATGGATGTGCTCTTGATTTCCTTCAATGTGCATGGTGTCTTTCGGATGGGCTTCCTGAAGGAGTCCAAATCCATTTTGTTTTATACATTTGATGATAGTGTGAGGTTCTTATAATGTTTGAGATTGAAAGGCTTTGTGTTGTCACTGATCTAGATGATTAACAGCCCTATCGAGGGTGGGATCAAATGTGCAAGGTGCACATTATTTAAAATACGGCATAGGGCTTCCGAAAAAAGTATTAATTTATGAAATGTGTGGGTTGGGTCCTAATGTTTTTTTTCTTTTTAACGCAACATATGCTGCCATAGGATATCTTAATTAGGAAGGTTAAAGCCAATACTAGTGATAGGGCGGTAACTTGAAAAAATGAGTGCACCTTGAGGATATGGCAATCATCCTAGTCTTGCAAAGTGAAATTTTAAGTTTAACACATGGTGGCATGAGTATTTTCTTTAATTCTCGAGACAAAAAAAATCTTGCTTTATGGAGTTAATTAAAAATTTTAAAAGGTGTTACAGTACATGTAGGAGCAATCCACTGAATCATGTTGAACTGGCTGGTTCAGGGATACCAAACCAAATTGGTCGATTACCGGCATAGTTCATTCAATCGATTCGAAACGTAAACCTTATAGCGCATTCGAGCTCGTATGGAGGGAGTGGGAGGGAAAGAGAGGGAGAGGGAGGGAGGAGAGAGAGTGGTCAAGAGAGGACTCGAAAACCCTTATCAGCAAGGGGCTACCCCTATTTGTTCGAAATAGTGGGTCCCTAATTTTTTCTGATTTCGCGAAAGTGATGTCAGCAAACTATTTGCTGATTGCAATTTGAAATCGGCAAAAAGTAAATTAGGAATTTTGAAACAGGGGTAACTTGGCTCTCCCCATATCGATACGCCTCTAAATGGCATGGTACGGACCTATATCATGCCAAGCCAGTCACTGGCTAGTACCCCTTTGGTATCTGTTCGGCAAACCTTGCCCAGGAGTATCTTGGTTTTCTAAGTAGGATTCATCTTAGCCACTTAGAGTGGGTCTGAAGTGAAGGAGAGTCTATCATTTATAAGCTAACAAGAATGTGTGCAAGTTGTGAAGAACTTGTGAGAGTAACAAAAGCTTGTCTTTCTACTTATGCCTATTGGTGAGGTTGTAAGTGTCGCAAGTGGTGTCTTACCGATGTATGGACAAAGTGTTCAAGTGGGTTAGGCTTCGTTTTATGGCATGATAGCACCATGTTCTATTTATGATTATGATGGTGTTTAGGGTACTTATGCATCAAGGAGCATGTTATGAGTGAAATTCTGGCTCAGAGCCTTGATGCAGCCAAACATCATTATAATTTTGTGGCACTTAGCTGTTTGATCAGTTCTCAAAAAAAAAAAAGAAAAAGAAAAGACAAGGATATTGGTTAATGCATTCAAAAATTCTTGTGAGACACTAATTTAAATATTATGAATCCCAAAAGTTTTTCAGAAATTGGAAATGCACTATATTAAATTTTCTATTCAGAAAAGTCATAAAAAAAAGAATGTGTCGTCTTTTACTACTATATCAAGCTTGAATTTCTTTTCTGCCGCTTATTCAATGTCTCAATATCCACCTTAAACATTATGCTAGAACCTTAGCAATTGTTGTATTACCAAGTTGGGGGTCCTCTTGAGTGTCAGATCAGAGTACCAGCATATGATGTCTAGTTTATGCACATGCTCATATCCTGGAGGTTCAGTTAGTGGAGTTTGTCAGCAACTTTCATATTCACCACTTGGGGGTTTTAAGGACTAAAGTCTTTCTCCAATATCTAGCTCTTCGTAGAGACATTGAATAGTATTGACTATTGCTGCATCAATTAGGCTTTCAGATTTTCTCAATACTGTTCTTATTTGATTTAAGTTTAACATTTAAGTATGTGTTGATGTTACCGTGAAGAAGATTTCCTTTCTCAATGAGAAACAAAATACAGGGTGTCTTGCTGTGGCTCAAAAAGATATCTGAGATACTGCTCCACCTTCACCGGACCCAGTTTGTTTGTTTTCAGTACTTTAAACACTTTGTTGCTTGTCTTGAGGTGATATGTATTTTTGATCTTCCTTATAACACCATTGTGGAAGGTAATCTTTAAGAACAGACACCTCTGATTTAGAGTCCTATGGTTGGTCATGTAAGTATTATCTAATTACACTAAAGCAGCGCTTTCTCAGATGGAAACTATGAAATCAGTTAACTATTTTGAATATTCTATTAGTTTTAACATCCTTTTTCAAGCATCCTGTGACTAACATAATGAATTTGTTAGAGAGAGCTTGCTAGTCCTGCTTTCTAATTGTTTTTTCTCTAACAGTAGTTAGAGAATACAAGCTGTTTCAAGTACTTGTGAGCTGGAAAAAGATTTTAACCTAGGATTTTCCTGTTGCACTAGTCTGCTTGGCTCTTTGCTCGTGTTGTCTGTTTTCCTCATGCTTGATTCGAACATATACCGGCTCAACAAGCTATTTGTAATTCCTTCCGTCAGGACATAATTATTTCTATTTAAGTTTGTTTACTAATTAAGTTATCCATGGTTTTATTCTAGAGAATATGGCTTGGAAATTTATCTTTAGATGCAAACTGAGGTGAACCATAAACATATAACTCAATTCTATGTAGTCAGATGATTCAATTGTTCTATCATGAGGTTCATTTTCCACTTAATGATGAAAATTGCTGCATTGCTAAACTTATGCAGGATGTGGGGGACATTTCTGGCGGACATCGTTATTCAATGCTTGGCACTGATTATGCTCGGATTCTGCGGGCAATCTATGCATTGGCTCAGGTAAATTTTAGTCTTTTTGTATGTCCTTGTCAATTGCATTTCCAATAATGCGGCTGAATTCAAGTGACTATTTGAACAGATCCGCCTTACACGGACATATGGTTGGACTTCGAAACAATGAGTGATGGGTGGTTCTATTTTTACATGTCAATGTCTTGTCTGCGTTGGTTAGGTCAGCACATATTGAATTGGTTGAAGCTGCCGTAAGGATGTTCTTTGCGGTAGCACTGCCCCTTTTGGAGCTCCAAAGCTCCCTGTAAATGTTGATTTCTTCTTTGTTTTTGGTTTGGTAAGATCTTGGATATATTGTGGTTTCTTTAATGTGCACGGCTCCTCCGCCTTTGGTGGCTTACGGTGAAGGTGTTTTTTTTAAAAAATTGAAGGTCAATTTAATTATGAAATTTGTAATCAATATTAATATTGAAATAATCTTAATTTTTGAAATATTTACCGCACCAGCTATATATATATTAGTATTTCAATAGATTGAAATCCGAATGGTCCATATTTAATTTAATATTTAGAAATAAATAAATAATAAAATAATTTAATTTATTTTTGGAGCATTATTGCAAAATGCTACCATATAAACAACTTCTAGAAACATCTCACATGGGTCTTTTCACGTATCTTGATGCACAAAGGAGGAGATGGAACTGACATATAGGCTCTGTTAGTTCCATCTGAGAATCGTCCTCTTCCATTGGTTCAAGCAACCAACCTGTGGCCTTGGACCTCACCCTCTCCATCTCGGCCTTGGACCTCACCTCTCCATCTTGCTCTTGGGCCGCCTTCACCCTTCAAGCAACGTGCGATCAACACCAGCACGAGCAGCCTTGGGCATGGGAGCAAGGAAATAGAAAAGTAGGGGTGAGGTCGTACTTGAAGGGAGTCTAAGATTTCTCGAAGGAAAGGTGGTGTTGTTGGCAAGCTCGGTGTTAGAGGATGGTGGCAAAGTGGGAGGAGGACTGAAAAGTGTACTATTAGGATATGTTTGGCTATTTCTGAACGATCCGATTAAAAATTCTGCAGGATTGTGAATTGGATCATTCATTTAAGCATAGCTCTGCAGCAACTAAATCCCACACAACCCAAATCTTATGGGAAGCAAAAACGATTTATGGAGACACGGGTCTGTGTTGGGTTTAGACAGATTCTTGGATGATGAAAGATCGATGGATCAACATGTCCGGTTCTGTAGAAATATCTAAATAGGTTTTTAGTGGGAGGTCGTTGAAACCTGAACCAACAAAAATGTTTAGGAGGTAATGACGCGACCATGAAATTCTTGCCTTTGAACGGAGACTTCGCGTTCCATTACAGTTGGGATAAAGTTGTAACTATGTTACCTTTCTTACTCTTCACTATTGAACTAGTATCTTAGCTGTTCACGGGGTCTATTTACATGTAACTATAAATGTTCATTGAAAAAAATGTATAAGTTTGTCTTTAATAATCACTTAAATAATATAGGATGTGTATCATCACATCAGCTTTAAATCTAGAAAGAGTCCATGGCTACTTTAAAAAAATTATTCAAAATGGTTGAAGTGTTCCTACAGGAAGATTGGTTACTTTTAAATACTCAAAATATTTTGAGTTGTGGGTGAGGTTGAGAATCACATTTATACGACTGTGGAGGTGTATGGTGACTATATGGAGTTTCTCCTGCACCAAGATGATCTCGCATCGACACTCAGGTGCACTATCATATTTTTTTGAGATAGAATGAGGGGAATAAGCTGCTCCCTTCATTATATTAATTGGAGTTAAAAGATTAGTTAACAAAAAAAAAAAAAAGAAGTTAAAAGATAAGTTATAGCATAAGCATTGGTTGAAGGGTGGCAGGGGAAAAGACGTCAAGTGGAGACTCTTCCTTTATAGACTCACCCTTCCCTTCGAGTCATATTTAATTACAATACCGTTGCATGTAGGTATCCGATCAGCTACAGTGACGGTTTAAAATCTAATAATTTCCTTTATACCTATTGGTTTGCTGTGGCAAGAGATTCCAAAGGAAGGCATGTGAAGGCCTGGCATGTTGTTATAGAGTCTAAAAATCTGCCATCTTAAGGATCCGATGTTGCATAACATCTATCCTCCTTTGAATTGTTCCCAGGCCCGATCATAGCCTCAGCATTAGAAAAAAAATCTATCAACCTGCTTCATCGGAATTCGATGAAGAAGTTTAGCACCTGATCATAGCTTGTCGTCCTCAGCATCCAATAGTTTTCAGAAACTAGCCAAGACGCCTAACGTGTGGGTTGTCGTCTCTTATCACCCAATCATTATATAGGTAAGCAATGGGTTTTCCAACTTCTAGATAGGATCGGGCCCCAAATGCGAACAAATGCTTGTTCGTTCGATCCAAATACACCAACAGAAAATGGCTAATAGACTATCCCATGCTTTAGTTTCTTCCTTGTCTTTGTCTGCCGATCGATAGGGGCCCCAGAGGTCTTTATAGGCTGAAGGAATCTGACGTCGTTTGTCTGATTTAGATAACAAAATCCAAAGACGAGTAGAGTAGGAGCACTGGGTGAAGAGGTGATCTGTAGATTCTTTTTGATCTAAGCAGAGAGGGTAAATCTTCAGTCCTTTTATTCCTTTCTTCTCGAGGTTTTCAGCAGTGAGGATTTTGCTGTAGAAACACAGCCAGGCAAACATTTTACTTTTCTGGTATGGACAATTTTCATATGATAATCCCACCCTGTGATATTATTCTCCCATTTTCAGGAAGAGATAATGACTTCGAGTTGCAAAGTTCCCATTAGGAGTCCATCTCCAATGTTTTGGTCGTGTCGTCGTGACGGACAGATTTTATTAAAAGAATTCCAAGGCCTTGAATTCTGAAGTAGTAGTGGAGCTCAGTGGTAGCTTAAAATTGCTAATGTGTTGGTCTTGGAAAGGAATGAAGCAATACTTAAGTCCCAATTAAGTGCAAGAGCAAACAAGGATGGATAACTTTCGTGCAGAGCTTTTCCATCAACCTAACTATTATACCAGAAAGAAGTTTGCCTTCCGTTCTCAACTGTTGATGTTGTAGATTGCCGAAATACATTAAAGATCTTTAAAATTCCTTTCAGATCGGAGAAGTAGTAAGGATCAAGTATTGAGATGGTTCTGTAGGGAGCTTTTTTGAGTAGTAAATTGATTCCACTGGCCTTTTCATTCTCTATCTATTTCTGCATAGTATTTCCACTACTATTTCATCAAGAGTACTTGATTCATGATTTTAAGGTCAATAATTCCAAAACCTCCAAACTTTTTCGGACGGCATATGCTGGGCCAATTGGCCAGTAATTTGACTTTACTTGCTGAGTCCTGGTTATTGCTACAATCCTTGCAAATAAAGTCACAACATATTTTGTTGATCCTTAGAATAATCGAGTTAGGGACTTTCAAAGCTGCCATCCAATATTGAGGAATTGCTTTTAGCACTGAATTAACCAATGTTATTCTTCCAACCATAGTGAGGGTGTTTCTCTTCCACCCAGAAAGTTTTTCGGAGACTTTGCCACTAAGAAACCCCATTGGCTTGAAGGAAGGGGAGAGTGATGCAATGGGAGTCCCAAGTATTTGATGAGAAAATGAGTGGTTTGACATCTTAGAATAGCTGCTAGTTCTATACTTTTCACTTGAGTTAGATTCATCCCAACCAAACTAGATTCATTGAAGTTAATTTTAAGCCCTATCAGCATCTCAAAGGAGTAAAAATTAGTTTGGAGATGTTTGCATATCTTGTGGAGGTACCACTGAATATTAGAGTGTCATTAGCAAATTGGATGCATTGGGTTTCTCTTACGATTTCAGTGGATCCGATCCCTTCAATTATGTTATTTGACTGTGCAAGCTTTAAAGACCTGGCTAAAAGATCACCTATTAGAATAAAGAGCATTGGAGGGAGAGAGTTACTTTGCTTGAGTCTGTTTATTGCAGAACCATCTTTCAGGCGATCCATTGAGAAGAATGGATGAGTTGGTAGTTAGAATTGTTTGGATCTAGGATCTCCATTTGCTGCTAAAACCACGTTTCTATAATAGGTTTTGCAAGAATTTCTATGACGCACTGTTAAATATTTTTGAAATTAATTTACATAAAAACCTTTGATTTTTTCCTTTTGCTAATTGAGATGATTTCAGAAGTAGATACATAGCTTTTGTGAATTAATCTCCCTGCTATAGAAGCCGACCATGAAGAGGATACCAGGTTCCCAATCATCGATTTGAGCATGTTAGAAAGTACTTTTGAAATACTTTTGATAATGCTGTTCTCTAGACTGATTGGCCTTTAATCCTTCACTGATGAGCACTCTGTCTTCTTAGGGATCAGAGTTATGTAGGAGCATTAACATGCTAAAATTAAGATTCAGAATTTAAAAATCAGATTAAAGATTTACCTTACGCGAGTAGCTTTTTATCGTAATTCGATTGCCGTGGTAATCCGATGAGGTTTCTGTAGAGCCGTATATGCGTCCAACCTCTACGGATATCCACTTGAGACTCGATCTCAAATGTTCCTCCTTCAGATTCTCCTTCTTTAAGTTAGATCTTCTAAAAGCACACGATCAGCCTTCGGATTTGATCCGGATCGGCGGATCATCCTTTTATTCTTCTTCCTAGATGTAGATCAGAATCGGAATGCCTCGGATCTGATCAGATCTGTTCGAATCTATTGGATCTCCTCAGATCTGGATGTAGATCTGTCTGGATTTGTGTGGCCAACATCTTGGGCATGTGAACAATGGAGATGCCTAACTCCTTTAGGCATGAGGTTGGAAGAGAGGAAGAGGGGTGGCGTGAGCACAGAGAGAGGGCATGGGATATGGTGTAGGAAATATTTTACATACAACTTATGCTTAAGAGAAATCAGATTTCTCTTAAAGGTTTAATAAATCCTAGAGTCTTTCTATTTTAAGTCATTGAATTTTTCACGTCTTAAAACAGAAGGACTCCTTCCTAGCGCCCACACTTAGATCTATTTCTCTCGCAAACTCATGCGTTACTCCGAGGATAAGGGGGTGCCAACTATTGGCACCCTCTAAGCCTTATCAAATGGGGCGTGCGCCCCCTCTGGAGTTCCCCTCCTAATCCAAATATCAGGGAGCGTGCATCCTTGATCTTATCTAGAAGGAGAGGGCGTGCGCCTCTTCTCTCCCTCAAATTTTCTCCATGCAAAAGCAGAGAACGGGCGCCAAAAATTGGGGCCCCACTTCTCATCCTTATCCGGTCTAGGGAAAGAAGAAAGATGGGACTCTTGCTTTGACTTGGTCTAAATCCTATCTAATAGGTTGATCAAGTCAAGGAGAATTTGGGTTTAATCATGTGCTAACATGGTGCACCTAAACCCAATAGATTTCTCAAATCCTAACTCAATTGTAACTTCACAAATCTAATTGATCAATTCAAGATCTAGTCTCTTTATTGTGTGACCCCATAGGTCCAATTCTATTTAATAGTAGGATACATTGTGATCTCCATCAATAATATCATTGAAACTCCTTTCAATGGATTGAAACTCTTTTCAATTCAATCAATTAAGAATTATTGACTACCAAATAATTTTCATTCGTCCCACAATCCATCAGTGATACCTAGCACTATGCAGTGGCAATCCAATAGAACTGAAAATGAACTTCTAGGTGTAGTTACCATGTAGTTCGGTTCTTCTGTCATGAGTCCTGATAAGATGCAGGTTAAGGATAACGTATCAAATCTGTTCATCCGTCATATGCACGATTCAATCGACTCGAGTCTATGTAAAATCTTATAGAATTTTTTTCCATCATTCACCTACCATGACCATGAATTTTAGGACTCAGTCTTATGAACTGCATAGAATCTCTCTCTATTTATCAAAATCGACAGATTCTATTTTGGTGCACACCCTATTTCTATAATAGATTTACTGTAGCCAACATACACCATAAGGTTCCGAATGGCTAGATAACCAAGTGATTGTATAGTCAAACTATAACAACTCCATTGTGAATAGTTGAGACATTACAGATCAAAAAAAAATCTACACAACTGCAACATCGAGTAAGTCACTGATGATTGGACAGTCATTCAAGTGACTTCTCATACTGGTTATATTTAGTACTTTTGATCTATATTAAGCACCTGCACTCTCACTCAGTGTCTCCATACTGTAGACTCGAGACTCATCTACCTGAGAAAAAAAATAATCCGTGCACTAATCAATCTGAATCATTCACCATCCTCATGATAATCCATCGATCGGGAGTATTTAGGAATTAATCCCAAATGACATGTACGTCAAATTCTCAACTCTTGAGAATATGTGTCATTGTCAGATCCACTCCTTGGATGATTCATGGACATAAAATACATATAATATGAATGAAAATAATTTAATTTTATTAATTTTAAAATTTAATTACAAAATTGTACCTCTAAAAGTATATATGTGTCAGCCAATCTGGCTTCTAAGGGATACATCTAACAATCTCTCACTTGACTTAAAGTCAATTGGCCATAAACCTAAGCTCTATTTTCTCAAGATGCACTTCAGTCTTCTATTAGCTCAGCGACTTGGTCAGCAGGTTAGCCATATTGTCTATGAAGTCGACTCTCTGTACTTTGACAAACTTCTTCTCAAAATATTCACGAATTAAATAGAATCATCACTCAATGTGTTTAGACTTTTGATGAGATCTTGATTCCTTAGTGAGCATTATGACATTGTTATTATTACAGAAAAGTGAAATGGCATCTGATGGCATTACACCCAACTCCGCAACGAACTTTTTGAACTTGAATCCTTCCTTAGCAGCCTCCGATGTGGCAATGTACTCTGCCTTTGTGGTGAAATCTGTAATGATTAGTTGCTTAAAACTCTTCCAGCTAATCATACACCGTTACACAGGAATACAAAATCTGATGTAGACTTTCTATCATCAATGTTAGATATGAAGTTTGAGTTAGTGTGTTCCTACAGCCGCAAGTCTCCTCCAAAAATCAAGAATAGATTCTTAGTCCTTCTCAAATATTTAAGGATATTCTTTACAGCAATCTAGTATTCTTTTTTGGATTTGACTGATATCTGCTCGTGACACTCACAGTAAGAAAATATCAGATTAAGTACATAGCATAGCGTACATGAGGCTCTCTATAGCAGAAGCATAAGGGATCTTGCTCATACGCTGAATCTCCTTAGGTGGGCTAGGGTATATTTTTTTAGAGAGAGAAACTTCATGATTGAAGAACAATAGACCCCTCTTGAAGTTTTTCATGTCGAACCGCTTCAGTACTTTCTCTATGTATAGTTGCTGTGAAAGATCAAGCATCCTTTAGATCTATCTCTATAGACATTTATTCCTAGAATATAGGATGTTCTCCAAGGCCTTTCATGAAAAAACTCTTTAGACAATCATAACTTAGTAGAAGTCATCATGAAAATGTCCAATTAGGAGGATGTCGTCTACGTACATACGAAAATATGACGGCCCTCCCACTGACCTTCTTAAAAATACAATATTCCTCCTCATTCTTGATGAAACTAAATAATTTGATCGCATCATTAAAATGAGTATTCCAACTTCGAGATGCTTGCTTTAGTCCATAAATAGACCTTTGCAGCTTGTAGATCTTATGATCTCCATCACTAGATGTAAAATCCAAAGGCTGCTCCATATAGATATCTTGCTTAAAATATTCATTCAGAAAGATAGTTTTCACATCCATCTGTCAAATCTCATAGTCACGAGCTGCTGCAATAGCAAGCAGTGATCGAATAGACTTTAGTATGGCAACTGATGAGAAGGTCTCCTGATAGTCAATGCCTTCATACTGACTATAATCTTTAGCTGCAAGTCTAGCTTTAAAGGTCTCCACCTTTCCATCTAAACCGATCTTTCTCTTAAAGATCCATTTGCATCTAATATGAGCTACTCTTTCTGATAGATCTACTAAGGTCTAAACTTGGTTGGTGTATATCGAGTCAATCTCTGATCTCATCGCTTCCAACCACTTCTCGAAATTAATGTCTGACATCACCTCATCATAGATTTTAGGATCATCAACATGATCCATATCATCCATGAGGAATATTTTTTCTACATCCTCTATCAGCATACCGATATATCTTTTAGGAGGATGTGAGATCCTATTTGATCTACAAGGTGGAATGGGCTCCTTAGATTCTACGACTCACTGCTCTTCAAAGATACTCTCTTCGAGCTCAATTTTTCTCCCACTACCTCCATCTTGGATAAATTATTTTCTAAAAATACGGTATGTCGGCTCACAATCATATTATGATCCTCTAGTATCTCAAAGATTCTTTTGGGTACCCTATGAAATGAGCTCTCATAGACCTACTCTCTAACTTGTCCACTTATTGTTGTTTGATATGGGTTGGACATCTCCAAATTCTGAGGTGATCAAAATTTAATTTTTACCATACCATATCTCATATAATGTGGTAGAAACAAACTTAGAGGGAATCTGATTAATTAAGTAATTGGCTATTAACAAAGCATGTCTCCAAAGAAATAAAGGGAGGTCAGTTAAGCTTATTATGGATCGAACCATATCCAATAGGATCTGATTTCTTCATTCTAAAATTCTATTGAGTTGAGGCATTTTGGATGGAGTCTATTAACAGACTATGCCTTTTTCTTGAGATAATTGAAAAATTCTCTACTCAGGTATTCTTCTCATCGATCTGATCGAAGTATTTTAAGTGATTTCTCAATTTACTTCTCTATCTCAGATCTGAATTTCTTGAACCTTTTAAAGGCTTTAGATTTGTGTAAGAAATATATATCTGTATCATAAAAATCATCAATAAAGGTGATGAAGTAGAGATAAACTTCTCTGACTGACAAGTCAAATCGATCGCACACATTTGTGTGTACCAGAGCAAGTACCTCAGTGATCCTTTCTCCGTGTCCTACAAAGATAGCTTAGTCATTTTTCTTGAAGACAGGACTCATAGACTAGATATGACTTATCTGAGAATGAGTCTAAAAGATATTCTTTCACCAGTCTGTTAATCCTTTTCTCTCCAATATGATCTAACCTAAGGTGCCACATATACTTTAGGTTAATCTCATCTCTAGATCTCTTAGATCTAACGACACTCATTATTTACTCGGATAGGTTAACTGATTCATCTGCATGGATATACAAATGATAGAACTATTAATTAAGTGACCATGTCTAACTATTTATTTCAAATAAATGGCACAATCGTCTTTATTAAAATTGATTTCATAGTCATCCTATGCTAAGCTTAAAATATAAATCAAATTTTTGCTAGTAGTAGGTACACAATAACAGTCTCTTAATTTTAGATAAAATTAAATGATAGTCGAAGAGGATAGGTCTCTACAGCCACAGCAGCAACTCTTGCTCTGTTGCCTACTCATAGGGTCATCTCTCCTAGTCTCAACCTTCTATATTCCTTAAGATTCTGAATTGAAGTGTACAAGTGCACACTAAAATCAGAGTCTATAACTTAACTGATTGTAGAAGAAATTGTAAAGTTAGTCTTAATCATGAGTAGATCCGACATACCTTTTAAAGGTGTGTCTCTTGAACTCTTCAAGATCCTTTACATAATTTCTTGGTCTAAGATAACAAAATTACTTGAAACTCAAAATACTTTTCAAGTTTTTAAGCCAATCCTTAAAACTGGAATCTAACAATCGGTTATACTAAAAAAGTGGACAAGTCACTTAGAGGTAGATAATTTCCTACAGAAAGATTAAGATTCTAGTTTGACTTTTGTAATTGATAATTAGTTTATTTAAAATTTATTTTAAAATAAACTACCTCCTACTATTTATGCGAATCTCTACACTCCTCGAGCGGAGAAATGAGAACCCCTTCACGAGTTAGAGTTTCTAGTAGGTACTGCGATCCCATCGATTGACGTGCTACCTCACCTGACAGTTATTGACAAACGTGTCAACCAATAGATGGATAATTCTTATCCAATATTTCTCAAGCAAATTACAGTAGACCTAGTCTGTAGGTTTGAAACCTCACTTAACAGTTTTGGTCTCATTCCCTAGTTAAGTCAGACCCACCATTGAGCACGAGTGAAGCCATCATTGGGATCCTCATTTGACAGTTATTGGGCCCAACCCCATCTCCACCCTGCAGCATCTCATGCCAATAGAGTGGTTGCTTCTCTCCTGATATAATTGAACCACTATGTCCAGTCGAGAATAGTCAACATCGGAGTAGACACGACACTCTACCATGGTGGAAGATCTTACGACTTAATATTAATGAGAAGATTTTAATTAGATCTCTTTAATTCTAATTAGTCATTACTGTTATGACTAACCCTAAAATGTGGCTTAGCTCGAATCACGAAGCAAACACATCAAGACTAATCAATCAAATTGGCTAGAAAAGTGTAAGATCAATGGGGATCCCCTATTGCTTTCTTTAAACACTAATAAATTGATCAGATCAGTGAACAAAATTAATTAAATAACTACCTCTCTTTAGATCGAGCCAAACCACTTTCATTGAACACCAATAGGTCAATCAATTTCGAATAGGTTGGCTTGTGTAACTCAGGCTCGAGCCATTGAGCCAAATCTGATCTTTGAGTTAATCGATTCAACATGTGGCTATTACTCGATGTGATCAATCTACAACTATTAAGTTGATCTTGAGCACTCTTAACCTAATCCTAATCAACTTTTGATTAGATTGGGTCAACCGCTCATCTCGATTGTACCCTACCATATGCTAATCGATTATTCAAAAGTAATCGAATTACTAGACCTAATTGAACTACCCAAGTCCAAACTCTTATGTTTTATGCTAAAGATTAAGATCTTAAATTCTCAATTTCAGATTTTAATCTTAATTTTAGATCTTTAATACTTAATTTTAGTTCTTTAATTCATAATTTCAGATCTTTAATTAAGTACATTATGAATATGAAATTCAGTTTAGATGTCGAAACTACTTTTATAACTAAACATTTAATCATGTATCTCATATATAACCACATAAATTTTAGATTTATATTTAGATCCTAAATGATTTTGGATGTAGGATTTTGCACAAAAGTAAATTCTTTCTTTTCACGATTCTTCTTCTTGATTCATACAGGCACCTCTTCCACCATAGTCCTCTATGACAGGATGATTTTTACTATAAATCTTGAAGAGTACTAGACTACTAAAAATTTAATCTACATCTACACATATCACATATGCATAAACTAACACAGATTTCATATATCTTATGTATAAACAAGATCTAATACATCACATATATTTTAATTAGATCTAATTTAATTACTAAATCTGATTTTCAGATCTAAAGATATGATTTTTAGATCTTAATGACATATAGATTTTATACATCTCATGTATAAATAAGATCTAATACATCATATGTATTTAAATTAGATCTAATCTAATTTACCAAATCTGATTTTTAGATCTAAAGATCTGATTTTCAGATCTTAATAACATGCATGTGAAATTAAACCTGGCTCTGATATCACTTGAAGGAAGTCTAATTTCTGAGATATGCATATAGAAATCAGATTACAATAGAAACTAAACTGATCTAGATTTAAAGTCCATTTTAAATCAAGCATGCATATAAAATATAGATTTAATCTACACACAACCAAGAGCATTCACATGCTAAAATTAAGATTCTAAATTTAAAAATCAGATTAGAGATTTCACCTTGCATGGGTAGCTTTTCATTGTAATCCGATTCTCGTGGTGATCTGATGAGGTTCCTGCAGAGCCGCACATATGTCGAACCTCTACGGATATCCTCTCAGAACTTGATATTGGATGCTCCTCCTTCAGATCCTCTTTCTTCAAGTCAGATCTTCTAAAAGCACACGATCAGCCTTCGAATTTGATCTGGATCGATGGATCATCCTTCTATTCTTCTTCCCAGATGTAGATCAGAATTAGAACGCCTCAGATCTGATCGGATCTGTTCGAATCTACAGGATGTCCTCGAATCTGTGCATAGATCTGCCTGGACCTGTGCGCCCAACGCCTTGGGTGAGTGAACAATGGAGATGCCTAACTCCTTTAGGTGTGAGGTAGGAAGAGAGGAAGAGGGGTGGCGTGAGCACAGAGAGAGGGCGTGGGATATGGTGCAGGAAATATTTTACGTACAACTTATGCTTAAGAGAAATCAGATTTCTCTTAAAGGTTTAAATAAACCCTAGATTCTTCTATTTTAAGTTGTTGAATTTTCCACGCCTTAAAATAGAAGGACTCCTCTTTCCTAGCACCCACACTCAGATCTATTTGTCTCGCAAACTCATATGTTACTCTGAGGATAAGGGGTGCCAATAGCTGGCACCCTCTAAGCCTTATCAGATGGGGCGTGCACCCCACTGGAGTTCCCCTCCTAATCCAAATACCAAGGAGTGTGTGCCCCTGGATCTTATCCAGAAGGAGAGGCTGTGTGCCCCTTCTCTCCCTCAAATTTTCTCCACACAAAAGCAGAGAAGGGGCGCCAACTTTTGGTGCCCCACGTCTCATTCTTATCTAGTCCAGGGAAAGAAGAAAAGATGGGACTCTTGCTTTGACTTGGTCTAAATCCTATCAAATAGATTGATCAAGTCAAGGAGGATTTGATTTAACTATGTACTAGCATAGTGCACTTAAACCCAACAGGATTTCTCAAATCCTAACTCAATTGAAACTTCACAAACCCAATGGATCAATCCAAGATCTAATCCTTTTGTTATATGACCCTATAGGTTCAATTCTCTCTGATGGTGGGATATATTGTGATCTCCATCAATAATATCATTGAAACTCCTTTCAATGGACTGAAACTCTTTTCAATTCAATCAATTAAAAATTATTGATTACCAAAATAATTCTCATTGATCTCACAATTCATCAGTGACACCTAACAGTATGTAGTGACAATCCAGCAGAACTGAAAATGAACCTTTAGGTGCAGTTATCAATAGTTTGGTTCTTTTATCGTGAGTCCCGATAAAATACAGATCAAAGATAACTCGTCAAATCCATTCGTCCATCATATGCCAGATTCAATCAACTCGAGCCCATATGAAATCTTGTAGAAACTCTTTTCCATCATTCACCTACCATGGTCATGGATTTCAGGACTCAGTCTCATGAATTGTATGGGACTTCTCCCTATCTACCAGGATTGACAGATTCTATCTTAGTGCACACTCTATTCCTACAATGAACCTACTGTAACCAACATATACTACAAGATTCAGAATGGTTAGGTAACTAAGTGATTGTACAGTCAAAGTACAGCAATCCTACTATGAATAGCCGAGGCACTGTAGGTCAAAAATTATCTACACAACTATAATATTGAGTAAGTCACTGTTGCGTGGGCAGCCATCTAAGTGACTTTTCGTGCTGGTCACGTTCAGTATCCTTGATCTCTATCGAGCACCTGTACTCTCACTCCAGTGTCTCCACACTATTGACTCGAGACTCATCTATCCGAGAAAAGAAGCGATCCGTGCACTAATTTATTCGGATCATTCACCATTCTTGTGATAATCTATCAATCGAAGCATTTACGAATCGATCTCAAATGACACACGTGTTAAATTTTAACTCTTGAGAATACGTGTCATTGTCAGGTCAACTCCTTGGACAATTTATGGACACAAAAATACACATAATATGAATGAAAAATAATTAATTTATTAATTTAAATTTAATTACAAAATTATGTTTCAGAAAATGTATATGTGTCAGCCAATCTGATTTTTAGAATATACATCTAATAGGAGGAGATAAGAAGCAGCTGTAGAAAGATGCTCCCCGTCCTCCGCCTTTTTGAATTTTCTTATCAATTTCAATATGACGACGTCACCACTCAAAGGAAGGTGATGACCTGCAGTGGTTGATGCGGTATTGGCTACATCAATGGCTGAAGGGTGTCGTTGAGGGGGACGTGGGTAGTGGTAGGGCGTGAGAACCGGAGGATATGGGAGATTGGTGGAGGTAGATGGTCTGTGTCTCTCTCTAAAATCCTTGGAGTTTCTCACTTTAGAACACATCTCTCTAAAAGAGTGTTCTTCGTGAAATGGCCAATGTTGTCAGTCCACCTTGGCAATCAGTATCATGTGTTGAGATGTGAATTAAGTTGCACAATTTGCAAGTGATCCCTTGACTAAAAGCTATGGTATCTTGTTGTGTTCTGGATGTTAGTAAATTTGAGGATGAACCTATGCATGGACAATAATATCCCAGACTACAAGGCGTACAATGTTTATTTGACTCGAATTTAAGTATAGGTTTAGCTGTCCAACATGGAGTCTATCATATATGGCATAATATCCATGTTAAAACAGAGACACGGTAATGACTTAAATTTTGGAAATAATTATTTGAACTATTTTTGAAAGGTCTTGAGTGAACACATGGTGCAATGGATCATAATATCGTATGACTAAGGGTTTGATAGGATAGTTCTCGATGGTTATACATGAACACTGGAATGATAGGAAATAAATTACAAGATAAAAGTAGGAACAGGAAGATCAATTGATTTTCCAATTGATTTTGTCCTGACTCACTAGGGATTTGGTAACATCAAATAAACTCCATATCTTCATACTGGACCATGGTTCTATCATGTGACAATGGTAGACCTGCAAGATAGGTTATTGGCGAGTAGAAACCTAAGTTGACCTATCATAATGACATATCTAGCACATATCATCTATTTCTAAATTATTTAGAATAAGATTCCAATTAATTATTCTCTTATTAGATAATGTTTGATCAGATTAAGTAAGGTCTGAAATTAATTAGAGGATGGATTGAGTTCTAATTAGGCTAAAGAATAGCCTAAATATGTGTTTAAGCGAGCTGAGGTCAAGAACGACCCAACGGGGCCTTGACATAGGACAACCTAGACTGGTCTAAAGTAGTAAGCGGCCATCTATATAAGGCCACCTTTCCTTTCTCTCTCAAAATGCCATATGACGGTGCACTCCCAAAGACATTCTATGGGAGGAGGCATCCAATTAAGGCCTGCCAACATCATCTCTCCTACATGAGTTCAAATAGGACTTCAGGGCGGTCCAAATGGTAGTGCCAAAGAAACCATATGACGCCCCTCTCCTGTATAATCTTGTAGGAGGTTCCCTAGGGTGGAAGATTAAGAAACCTAGCATGGAAAATAAAAGCAGAGAGAGGGTGGTAGGAAAGCGAGTATCTTTTCCAACAAAAGAGAGTTACAAGAAGGCCCGCACTAAAGCAATAGAATACGGTCTACTTATAGAGCATCCCTATAGCGTGCAGTTATTGGAGATATAAGGCTAAGCAAAGCTTCTAAAGATAGAGCAAGTATACTGAAGCAATTTGGATAGTGATTTTTAGAAGATCAATGCATTCACGGCCTAAAACTCTCCCTAGAAATCGAATCAACTCTAAAATCAGCATCATGATTTTAAACCTATATGTATGCCTTTTGCATGGAAATATTATGAACAAAGGTCCCAATACTCCTTTGCAAATCTCCATGAACCAGAATAGTGTAGGATTACAAATATTAAACTAAGACAAAGTGTCACACTCCGTCCCGATGGCCTGAGCAAGGCATGCGACAAACGGCCGCACATTCCTATGATTTGACCCCATAGGATATGCAAGCCCATCCTTTTACCCATGCATATTCATATCAAACCAAATTTAGACAGCGGTAACAAAACAAATCTTCTAAAATATTTATCCAATATAAGGATAGTTTGCAAAAGCTGATAATGATAAATTTAGAAAGTCAAAATCAATTTTATTCAAAATCAAAACTAAGCAAATGACATATAAGGTCCTATGCATCTCACTGTACGGTCTTAAGCCACATATGCTCTTTTGCATTTTAAAAAATAGAAAAGAAGGAGTGGGTTTTACAGGTTCAGTATGTTTTCAATATCTCTAAAAAATCAAGAATAATTAAATTTTTTTTCAAATGTAGCAATAGATAATAATAAAGATATATGCCAACATAAATTTAATTTCAAAAATATCATGCATAGTAGTATAATACAAAATCTTCTCTCAAACTTCGGTGACTATAGCCACGATCTACCCTGTGACAAGGTCCAAAAGTGCTTAGATCCAAAATATAAAATATGCGATCCATCAATATGTATTAGTGATCAGCCCTTCTAGCTAGTCCTAGAAGGAACTAACTTTGATTCATATGGCTACGATTAACCCTGTAATAGGGCAAAGAGATTAATCTTAAAAATAAACATGTGATATATCAGTATGTACTAGCAATCAAACCCAACTGGCTATATCCAGAAGGACTAACTCTGCTAATGATCTATTCCAACCGGCTAGATCCAGGAGAAACTAGTTTCTAACATATGATCAATGATTAGTCTCCTTGGTTAGACCCAAATCATAGTTTAATTAGAGAGTTTTGCTTATAGTTTCATCATAATCAATTTCTCATAAATAATTATACTTATTTTTGCAATAATATCAATTCAAATATTTCATATCTCATTTCTAGATACAAGAGAATAATTTTTATTCAAAATTCATGTAAGGATAAATATGTGTAATCTTGTTCCTAAAGATCATGCAACATCAAAATAAGAAGTTATCTTATTTCAAATTTTATAATCATGCTAAAATTCTATTATGCTTTATTCATAATTTGAATTACTTTAATGCATAAGATACATACCTTCTAAACTTTTGTTTCTAAATATTCTAATAATATTTGTATATAAACCCATGAATATAAACTAAGAATCTAAAATAAAAGAAACTTACTGTTAGTCAAATCCAAAAAATCATGGCCTTCAAATCATGGCTCAATCTTTAGATTTGATGCTTCTCTGGTGTTAAGACTTTGATCAGATAATTTAAAAATATTATTAGTCTTCAATTGAGGAGAATTTAGGATAAAGAGAGAGAATTTCGATCCAAGTCATAATTAGGTTGGATCACGAGGTGAATCTAACATCTCAATTGATCTAGATTTAACCAGATAGGATTCTGATCAATAGGAGCATTTTCTCTCTCCTTTTTTTTCTTTTCTTTTTTTCCTTCTTTT
>KE505410.1:166962-184007 GCA_000441515.1 Elaeis oleifera
TTTTGTTTTCTTCTCTTCTCTCTCTCTCTCTCTCGCCCGCTAAAAGCTCTCGATGGGAAGCTTAACAAAGCTTCCCGTTGCTAAAGAAATCGAGATAGGGGGCAAAATATGGGTGGTCTGGCAGTGGTGCGACTGGATGGTCAGACGATGGCAGCATGGTTGGAGTGGCCGCTATGGTGGTCGGCTAGAAATGGAGAAGAGAGGAGGGAAAAGGGCATCAACCAAGACGAAAATAAACAGGGGGGGGGGAAGAAAACTCATCGAAGATGGAAAAGGTGGTGGAGATTGGCCAGAGCAGCTGGATTCCGATGGCTATAATAAATCTAACCCACTGACACAGCCAAGTTGGGAAAAGAGGGAGAAAAAGCATAGTGGCCACAGTGTTCTTTAGTAGGAGAGATTGAGGGTTTAAATTGAGGTCTTTAAGAAGCAACAGAGGCTAGGGTTTCCTAGCCTCTGACGAAATCAAGTTGGAGGAGTCGTCTTCCTCCTCTATCGCATAAAAATAGAAAAATTCCCTTTTTCCAAATCAGGTAATTGGGGGTGGGGTGGAGAGGCCTTTGAGTTTCAAACATATTGAGCCTCACATTCTCCCTCAGTTTAAAAAATTCATCCTCAAAATTGACATATCTAAGTCAAAGAATAGCTGAGCATACTTGGTTCGCATCTCCTCCTCTAGTTCTCAAATTGCTTTTATTCTGTATAGTCGCTCCACTCGACTTTGACATAAGAGATTGCACTTCACCTCAAAACTTGATCTTTCCCATCCACAATTCTCACTAGCTGCTTCTCATAAGACAAATCTTCTCTAAGCTGAAGCGGTTCAAACTTAATCATGTGGCTAGGATCAGGTACATATTCCTTAATATAGAGATATGAAAAAATATTTTGAACTCCAACAAGCGAGGATGGTAAAGTAAGACGATAAACTACTACTCCAATCCTCTCCAAGATCTCAAATGGATCTGCATACCTAGGGCTTAGATTATCTTTTACTCCAAATCTCATCACACTTTTAGTAGGAGGTACCTTGAGAAATACATGATCCCCATTTGAAATTCTAATTTTCTTCTTCTATTATCAATATAGTTCTTCTATTGACTTTGAGCTGAATAGAATCGCTTCCTGATAAGCTCAATCTTATTCATTATTTGCTCAACAATCTTTGATACCAATAGCCTCCTTTCACCAACATCATCCCAACATACTAGCATTCTGTATCTTCTCCCATATAGCTTCAAAGGGAGCCATCTAAATGCCAGCCTAATAACTATTGTTATATTACAAACTCCATTGATAAATATTTATCTCAAGAGCCCTTCAAATTTAGTACACATGCTCTCAACATATCTTTTAGGATCTGAATTGTTCTCTTTGATTAACTATTTATCCGAGGGTGAAAAGTTATATTGAACTCCAACTTAGTCTTCATGGCTTGATGCAAACTCCTCTAAAATTGAGAGACAAATCTCATGTCTCTATTAGATACAATAGATACTAGAGTATCATGAAGCTTTACAATTTCATTTATATATAGTTTGGTTAATCTTTTTAAAGAGAAACTAACTTTGATAGCCAAGAAGTATGTTGACTTGGTCAGTCGGTCCATGATCGTCTAGATAGCATCATATCCTCTAAGAGTCTTTGGTAGCCTTGAGACAAAATCCATCATTATATGCTCTCATTTCCACTGGAATAGCTAGGGGTTGCATTGATCCTGCTGACCTCTGATGCTTAGCTTTTACCTACTGATAAGTCAAACACTGAGCTACATACTGAGCAACTTCCTTTTCATGCCATTCTACAAAATTTTTTTTTGAGATCCCTATATATTTTGTACTCCTAGGATGTACAGTGCAGGTGGAGTTGTGAGCCTCCAACATAATCTTTTTGTAGTTCTGCATCATTTGGAGCACATAGTCTATCGCTTAACCTCAAGGATCCATCTTCATGAATTTAAACTTAGATGCACGTCAGATGTACCTTCTCTCTAATCCTTTGTAACTTTGGATCATCTCTTTTGGGATGCTTTGATTGTATCAATCAAAGTAGGTTGCATACTAAGAGCAGTAAGTAAGGCTTTGGAATTGCCCAGCCATACTTGAATGTCTAATCTTCTTAGATCCTATAGAATGTGCACATATGAAGTGATAAAAGCTACTATACTACTTATGGACTTCCTCCTCAAAGCATTTACCACCATATTTACTTTTCAGTATGATAATTCATGGTTAGATCGTAATCCTTAATCAACTTTAACTCCCTTCTCTATCTCAAATTCAGCACCTTTTGTGTGAATATATACTTGAGGCTCTTATAATTTATAGTACCCCATACAAATAATGTCTCCAAATCTTCAGAGCAAAAGCTACTACTACCAACTTCAAATCATGTGTAGGATAGTTTTGCTCATATGGTTTAAACTATCTGGAGGTATATGCTACTATCGTTCTATTTTGCATAAGAAGACATCCTAATCCCTTTCTAGAGATATCACTATAGATGATAAAACCTCCACTTGTATATGGTAGCATAAGGATATGAGTTGATACCAAGCACCTCTTCAATTTCTAAAAGCTCCTCTCATATTCCTCTGTCCAATCAAATTTGGTTTCTTTGTGAGTCAGCTAGGTCAGAGGCACTACTATGCCAGAGAATCTTTCTACAAAATCTCCTGTAATATCTAGCTAGTCTGAGGAAGCTATGGACCTCTGTCATACTAGTTGGTCAGCTTCAGTTTACAATTGCGTCTATCTTTACTAGATCTATAGATATGCCTTGTTTAGAGATTATATGTCCAAGGATGGAGAAGCTCTCAAGTCAAAACTGGCACTTCTTTAGCTTTGTAAGCAATCTCTATTCCCCTAGTATTTGTAGCACTATCCTCAAATATCTTTCATATTCCTCCGACTCTTGGAATACATTAGAATATCATCTATGAATGCAACCATGCACTGATTCAAGTAAGATCTGAATATCCTGTTCATCACATCCATAAAATCTGTGAGAACATTTGTTAACCTAAAAGGAATATTTGATTTGAAAGGTTGCTTTGGGTACATCATCTGATTTGAAAGGTTGCTTTGGGTACATCATCAACTTTAATTTTAATTGATGATATCTAGATCATAGATCAATTTTGGAAAATATTTAGGCATCCTGAATATGATGAGGTAGATCATCAATCCTTGGTAGAGGATATCTATTTCAAATCGTCAATTTATTCAGATTCATGTGGTTGATATATAATCTCAGACTTCCATCTTTCTTGACAAAAAGTATAGGAGCACCCCATGAAGAGACACTGGGCCTACTGAAATCCTTATCAAGCAATTTTTGGAGTTGCTCCTCAAGCTACTTTAATTCAACTGGAGCCATTCGATAGGAAGCTTTAGAGATAGGCCTGACACTTGAAACTAGATTAATAGAGAACACTATTTCTCTATCTGAAGGCAATCCTGATATATCTTCTGAAAATATGTCAAAAATTTACTTACTATCGGAATACTTTTCAACTTCAACTCTTCCTGTTGAGTATCTAAGACATTGGTCAAGTACCCTACACAATCCTTCCTCAATATTTTACAAGCTTCCATAGAGGATACAACTCTGATGGGGACATTCACTCCACTATCAATAAGGCTAAATGGTACCTATCCTAGAATCTAAATGGTCACTCTCTTCGCAAAGCAGTCTACTATGATGTGATATGAAGCAAGCTAGTCTATCCTAAGAATGACATCAAATCCCTCATCTCTAAAACCATTAAATTAGATACAAGATCATGATCTCTGATATTCACAGTAAAAGATAGGCAAACCATGTCAACCATGATGACACTCTCATTCGGGGTAGAGACACACAACTCACAATCCAAGGGTATAGACACAATGCTAGCCTATAGCAAACTTAGATAAAATAGTGGGTAGCCCTAGAATCAAACAAAAGAGGCATATACAAATGCTACTTTGATAATACCTATTATAAACTGAAATTCTACTATTACCATCAACCATAACTTTCAACATATAAGATTGTATAGTCTTAAATTTAACAGAGTTTTGGGCTACCTGTTACTATAGCATTTGATGGCTCTACATCCTACTAAGTCATAGCATAGATGCATGCCTGAGTCTTCTACTTTGATGTGCTTCTTGCTCTTGTCCTGAGGATTGGCTTTGATAAGCAATCGATGCATCAGAATTGGTCTGAGTAGGAGGCAGTCTGGGTGCACTGTGAGAGGGCTATTGATATTTAGAGTCTTGGCAGTGAGGATAGTCCCAATCTTATGATCCTACTAGCCACAACTGAAACAAGCTCCAAAAACCAACAACAATCTTGCCCCAAGTGAAAACGTCCGTATCTACCACATTGAGGTTCTTTCTTTGATTGATCCTCGTTACCCTTTAATAAGTTCCTTGCTGCTTTGACTAGTTGCCAAAGAAACCATTAGATGTGGATCTCTTTTTCTATTGCCACTTTCTCTTCTGTTGCATGTTGTTAACCTTTTACTCCACTATTTTGGCTAAATTGACAATAAGAGATCAACTGCATTGATCGTACTCCAACTCGGATATCAGGCCTTAGCCCTTTCTCAAATCTCCGAGCCTTGATGTCATCAGTAGCCACTAGATCTGGAGCAAAACAGGACAATTATATAAATTTAGCCTCACACTGGGCCACCGTCATGTCCCCCTAAATCAGCTTTGTGAATTTACTTTTTTTCTAAAATCTAAGGCTCTTGGGGAAATACATATCCATAAACTCTTGATGGAAAGTATCCCAAGTAATTGGCCCATCATTTTTCTGTTATCATTTGATGACTTTTCACTATTCAAATACTTTCCCTACAATTGATAAGCAACAAAGTGGACCTTTCTTGGTCTGTGCATTCCATACTGGCAAATGCCTTCTTTGTTTCCTTGAGCCACTTCAGTGATTTAGCGGGATCAGTGGAGCCTTCAAAAGCAAGTGCCAACTTCTTAAATTCTCCTATCCCTTATTCTGACTTTGAAGATTGACCACCTTTATTTTCTACTGCTCTATTTGTTGTATGAGTTCGGTTAGGGCTTCTATAAGATTTATCATCGGACCCTTGGTCCTTGAAAGATTAGTAGTCTTTTGATTGTTGTCTAGGACCATGGAGATGTCATCCTTGCAGATGAAGAAGACTAGCTGCTCGATTTTTATCTTACTTTGGAGAAGGTCTCTAAGTTGATTGAGAGGTGCTAATAGCTCGAGAGACATCAGCAGCTTGGAAAGCACCAATTGGACTAGAAGCACCGCAAGTTCAGGAGGCGTAACCATTTTGATGAGTGCATAGCACATTTACCATATGAGGATCCTCCACTATGTTAACAATCTTCTAATTAGATTCGAGGCATCATAACCTATTTCACAAGAAAGAATTAGATCTAATAAAATCACTGATGATTTTATTAATAATGATTAGAATCATCCAATTATAACCTAAATTCTACCCCACTCTAACTAATTAATTTAAGCCATAAGATCTTGAACCTAAGCTCTTATACCACATAATCTATCTTGCCCTATCCCAACAACTCGAGCCATGTGCATGATAGACGGCCATACAACCCTAGGATTTGACTCCATAAGATATGCAAGGCCTATCTTTTATTCATATAAATTCATATCAAACCAAACTCAAGTAGTGGTAATTAAAGCAAATCCTCTAAAATATTTATTTAATATAAGGATAATTCGCAAGGACTAATAATGATAAATAACAGAAAGTCTAAGTCAAATCTATTTAAAGCCAAAACTAAGCAAATTGCATCTAAGGCACTATGCTCCCAATGCTCAGTCCCAAGTCTTATATGCTCTTTTGAATTTGAACAAATAAAAAAGAGAGGGTGAGCTTTACAGGGTCAATAAGTTTCTAATATCTTTGAGAGATCAAGTATAATTAAATTTTTTTTCTAAATATAGAAATTGATAATAATAAATACACATGCCAACATAAACTTTAATTTTCAAAACATATCATGCATAATATATAAAATAAAATCTTCTCTCAATCTTGGTGACTATGGCCACGATCAACCCCATGATAAGGCTCAAAAGAGGCTAGCCTCCGAATACAAAACATGCGATCCATCAATATATATCAGTGATCAACTCTACTAGCTAGGCTCAGGATGAAATTAATTCTGATTTACATAGCTATGATTAATCTAATAATAAGGCAAAGAGATTAATCTTGAAATAAACACATAATACATCAGTGTATGCTAGTGATCAGCCCCGACTGGCTAGGTCTAGAAGGACTAATTTTGCCAATGATCAGCACCCACTGGCTAGTTCAGCAGAATTAGTTCTAACATATGGACAATGATTAGTCTCATTAGCTAGATCCAAATCATACTCTAACTAGAGAGTTTTTCTCAAAATTTCATCATAATCAATTTCTCATAAATAATCACACTTATTTTCTTAATGATATCAATTCAAGTTTTTCAAGTCTCATTTTCAGAAATAAGAAAATAATTTTTATTCAAAACTCATGCAAGAATAAACATGTATAATATTATTTCCAAAGATCAAACAATATCAAACAAAAAAAATATTTATTTCAAATTTTATAAGCATGCTAAGGTGACACCATGCTTGATTTATAATTTTGAATTACTTTTCATGTATAAGATACATATTTTCCAATCTTTTTGATTTCTAGATATTCTAATAATTTTGTGTACAATTTTTTTTAAACATATAAATATGCACTAAAAATCATGAGATAAAAGGGAATTTACTATCATTCAGATCCAAAATTCTTGACCTTCAACTCACGACTCAATCTCTAGATCCGATGCTCCTATGGTGTTGGAGCTCTGATCAAACAATTTCAAAATATTATAGTCTTCAATTGAGGAGAGATTTAGAACAAAGAGAGAAAATTTTGATCCAGGTAATGGTTTGATTAGATCATGAGGCGAGTCTAAATATCTTGGATTGATCTAGATTCAATCAAATTGGGTTCCGATTAACATAGTGGTTTCATAAAAGGTTGGCTTTCTCTCTCCCTTTTTTCTTCTTTTTTTTTCTTTTTTTCTTTTCTTTCTTTTCTTTTTCTTGTTTTTTAATTTTCTTCTCTTCTCCCTCTCTCTCTCATTCTCTCTCGAAAAGCATATGATGGGAAGCTTAATAGAGCTTCCCATCTCTAAAAAATATTGAGGGGGGGGGGGCGGTTTGGCAATGGTGTGGCCAGGGTGGCTAAGTGATGGTGGCATGGCTGTAGCGGCCACAGTTGTTGGTGGCGGTCGGTCAAAAAAGGGGAGAGGAGGAAACAAGCATCACCCCTAACTGCCTTCATGGTGGATCCAAAACAAAAATAAACAAATGGGGAGGGGAGGAAACTCACCGGAGATGAAGAAGATGGTGGAGCTTGGCCAGAGTGGTTGAATTCGAGTGGTGGTAATTGAAGAGAAAGTATCCGATCTAATCGGATCATCAGGATGTGTTTTGAAATTTTTTTATTCAAAAACTTACATAATAATTATGGATTATCTTGATCACAGTGGAATAGGGATTAAATCTTCAGAGGTTACTTGAATCTGATGCTTTACGAGGTCTGAAAGCATAGGCCCTCTACTTCGCATGCATGTCAGGCTCCGTAGGGAAGAGAGATGATCTTCTTTTCACCAAACCTTCAGAAGGGATGGAGGGAAAGGACGAGATCTGATTTCGTAATAAAGGGATGCCTCAGATGAAGTTCTCACACCAAGAGGATTAGCGCCAAGAAACTCCATGCACCAAGAAAGGATGCCTCCTTCCTTTATCGCATGCCCTCTTCTTAATTTTTTCTCACGGTGGTTTGGGTTTTGTCACACAATTTTTTCTCTAACCAATCGATAGATAGAGGGATTTCCTTTTTATAGGTGAGGCATCCCATATTACATCAATGTCCTAATTAGTTTGGAGTCCTTGTCCAACAAGAAATCCCACTTGAGAAAGGAGATGCAAGAAAGAAAGGACTTCTCTTTTCTTCATGCGTGAAGCCCTCACGCACTTACAATATGAGATGAAAAAAATCAGCCCCCTCCCTCCTTTGGTTGGCCACCTTATGAGAGAGATCTCAGGTAATTGGGAATCTTTGGTTCTAAATTAAATAGGCTTATATTTGACTCATTTTGGATCCGATTTGAACCTAATTTGAACCAGATCTGAAGAGCTTGTCAATCCTAATCTAATTAAGATTCTGGACTAGATCTAACTTAATTTTAATCTAATTAATCTCTAATTAAATCAAATTTAATCTAAAATTAATTAAGATATAAATTTAATCTCTCATAAATCTCTTGGATCATTGATCAGATCATCATTATCCCCAAAATTAAATTTGAATCTCATGTCTAGTGCTAGCTAGATATAGTCAATTTGTATAATCCCATATGACCTTAACTTAATTCTTAATCAAGCTAATCTATTCGTTCAATTAAGTTACATACTTTCAAATTGAACTCATAGACTTAAGTTAATTCTTTCTTACGTTGTCTGACTTTGTGCGTGACTCCATAGTTCGAACACTAAGCCGGTAGCATAGGAATCATTTTCTGTACTAATCGAAGTTATCATCTAGCAATAATTTTTGATATTCAGATAGGTCGAATATATGCAAGATAATATTCAAGAACCTATGCATATGGTTCTCGCATAAATCATTCTTTTGACCTCGAATACTCAAAGATGATCTAGAGTTTAATTGTCAACCCTGAATGAGTCATCCACATAGTATTTCAATCTTTCATATCCATCATATGGATTACCCAGGCTCAGGGTTTACTAAATTGAAATACAGTGATGCATTATCCATCTTGATTCACATACATCTTCGCAAGTACTTGACTATAACCAGTATTCTTCTGTCACTGCATTAGAAATGCAGGTAGTTCGACACTAAAGCATAGTGAGTTACTTGTAAGTCACTATGGTGATCTCAGATCTGAGGGACATTTATGTCCATACGTTTCACGAGCTGCTCTTGATAGTAGAGCACTCCAAAGATGAGTTACTTATTCAGTGACGATGTACTCCTATATTTCACCTATATGCCATGCCAGTATCTTCACACTCTTTGGTTATGAAGACAACTAACTTATATGGTATACAACGATTTATACTCGATGAATGTCATCATTCTGTAATGACATATCATTTGATTACAAACTTGTTTAAGAACTATTCGATAAATCCTCCTTTATCAATTGTCATATAGTTCTAAAGACTTCATCACAACACAAGAGTTCTAATAAGGAAGATGTATACCTTGTGATGAAAAATACTAAATAACTTTTATTAATTCATAATTCATATACAATTATAAAGAGCACAATCATCCAAACGATTGGCTTTAGGATAAATTTTTTAATAACTCTCACTTGGACGAAAGTCAATCAGTACAGTATCTAATACCCATCTTCTATTTGTGTTCATCAAACTCTTTGATTCTGAGGATTTTAGTAAATAGGTCGGCCAAGTTTTCTTTCCGTCAATCTTTGGAAGCTCGACATCACCTCGATCCATGATCTTTCGAATCAGATGGTAGTGGCACAGAATATGCTTGGTATGCTAATGGAACTTCGATTCTTTTGCTTGAGCTATGGCTCTAGTGCTGTCGCAGTACAGCAGAATAGGACCATCCAAAGAGGGTGCTACTCCAAGCTCGCTAATGAATTTTCGCAACCAGACAGCTTCTTTTGCAGCATCGGTGCTGCGATATATTTCATCTTATAAGTTGAGTCAACTATAGTGTGCTGCTTGAAACTTTTCTGACAGATCGCTCCTCCATTCAGGGTAAATACATAACCTGACATGCTCTTGCTGTCATCATGATCTGATTGAAAGTTAGAATCAGTATATCCCACATGTTTCAAGTCAGTATCTCCATAGATAAGCCATTGGCCCTTAGTATTTCTTAAATATTTAAGGATTTCTTTTCTACCTTCTAATGATTCTCTCTCGGATCAGATTGGTACCTACTCACTACCCCTAGTGAGTGTGCCACATCCGACCTCGTACATATCATGGTATATTGATAGATCCCATTGCCGACACATATGGGATTCTACTTATACGCTCTCTCTCTTGTGGAGTTGTCGGATAATTTTCTTAGAGAGAGTAATTCCATGGCCTATCAGAAGATAGCTTTTCTTAGAATTCTCCATACTGAACCATTTTGGCACGATATCGATGTACGTGAATTGGGACAATCCAAGTAACTTCTTAGATCTATCTCTATAGATCTTCATCTCTAGGATGAAGAATGCTTCTCTTAAATCCTTCGTAGAGAACTGTGAAGACAGTCAAAGCTTTATACTTTGTAAAGCAGGAATATCATTCCCCATTAACAGTATGTCATCTACATATAATACAAAGAAGATTACTACAGAACCATTAGTCTATTTATAAATGCATGATTCTTCTCTATTCCTAATGAAACCATATATTTTGATCACCTTATTAAAATACATGTTCTAACTTCGAGATGCCTGCTTCAGTTCGTAAATGGATCTCTAAAGCTTGCACACCTTTGATTCATCTGTGGATGTGAACCCTTCAGGTTGTATCATATACACCTCTTCTTCCAGCTCTCCATTAAGAAAATAATTTGACATTCATTTGTCAGATCTCATAATCAAAGTATGCCACTATCGCAAGCATAATCTGGATGGATTTGAGCATTGCTGTAGGAGAAAATATGTCATCATAGTTAATACTATAACGTTGATGATATCTCTTAGTAATCAAACAGGCTTTATAGGTCTCCACCTTCCTGTCTGCGCCTCTTTTCTTTTGAATATTTATTTACACCCTATGGGTTTAATCCCTTCGAGTGGATCAACAAGTGTCCATATACTATTGATCTCTATAGACTCTATCTCAGATTTCATGGCTTAAAGCCATTTCTCAGAGTCAGACTTTTGTATGGCATCCATGTAGGTGATTGGATCCTCATCATTCTCATCGAGTTCAATAAAATCATCATCTTGGATCAAGAAACCATAGTATCTATCTGACTGATGCGGTGCTCTACCGAATCTCTTTAAAGGTGCCTCAACAATGGGCTCTGAATTTGATCTAATCAAATCCGATTCTATATTTTCACGATCTGTGTTAGTTTCTATCTGTTGAACTTCATCAAGTTAACCTTAGAGGCATCAGTTCCTTCACTAAGAAATTTTTTTTCGAAAAGACTGTCTTGTTGCTGACGAACAACTTTTGTTCTTCAGCAAGATAGAAATAATACCCTTTAGTTTTTCTTAGGTATCTCATAAAATAACACTTATTAGACTTAGGTTCGAGCTTGTGGGTCTATAAATATTTTACATAAATCAGACAACCACAAACCCTAAGGTGAGAGAGTGTCGACCTACGTCCCGTTCATATCTCATATAGAATTTTTGTGACCGATTTACTCAAAATATTGTTCAGAATATAGCATGTAGTCTCAAGTGCATAACCTCAAAAAGAGGTCGGTGGATTTTCAAACCTCATCATAGATCGAACCATATCTAACAGAGTTTGATTTCTCCTTTCTGACACCTCATAATGCTACGGTGTCCTCGGAGGAGTCCATTGTTAGAGAATCTCATTCTCTTCTAGATAAGTTAAAATTTATTAGAAAGGTATTTACCTCCTCGATCAGATCAAAAGTTTTAATATTTTTTTAATTATTTTCTATCTCATTACAGAATTATTTAAACATTTCAAGTGATTCGAACTTATGCTTTATAAAGTAAATGTACCCATAACTCGATAGGTCGTTAGTGAATGTAATAAAGTAGTAATACCCTCCTCTGGTATTTATGTTTATAGGTCCATATACATCACTATGTACTAGACCTAGAACATCACTGGCTCGTTCATCCTTTTCAGTAAATGGTGATTTGATCATTTTCTAAAAAGACAGGACTCACAGGTCGGTAATGATTCACAATCATTGATATCGAAGATTTTCTCTTTAGTTAACATATTTATCCTATTCTTATTTATATGATCGAGCCTACAATGTCAAAGGTAGGCATCCGTAAGATTATTTATTTTAGGGCGTTTGTTCGATGTGGACATTATACTAACATATTGTGATAATGTGTAAATATCATATTTTAATTATTCATATATAATTACGACATCATTCATAATGCTATCACAATAATTTTTTTTATAAAAAATTATTACCATCTTTAGCCAAAAGACCTATGAAATAACATTCATAAGAAAGATGGATAATAATGACAGACATCTAAACAATGACATTTGAATTGAGAGCAAGTTGAACTTTCTTATAACTAGAAGTGGAATAGCTTTTCATCTTTAACATTCATGAATCTTCCGCTCTTCTCAAATTCTCTACTAATCTGAAGTCTCTATAACGAATTGCAGATATGAATTGGACTTTCGGTATCCAATACCCAAATAGTAGTATCACAGACAGAAAAATTATAAGGTGTTATCATATAAGTACCTTGTCCAGCAATCTTTTATTGATTTTCTTTCTAGGCCTGTTCGTTTCTGCCTGACTCTGATCTGCATTAGACTGCTTAGGATCACCATGATTTTTTTGTACTTTGCATTTTCTTCCTCTCTTAGAGGATCGATGCTTAGTTGAGGACAAATCCTCAAGTGTGCCAAAGGACTTATTCAATATTTGAAGTCTCTCCTTTGGCCGAGCATCATTAAATTTATAACTAAATTCATCACTCATAGTAGCCCTCATTATGTAACGTACCGTCATACAGTCATTGAGCCACTTCTGATAAGTATCTTTAACTATCGCATCTGTATTGAGAGCTAGTACTTCAGGTGCTAGATCTATAATCACATCTACGATCCTCTCATACTTGAGAAATATTTTCAACTTTCGATACTAATTATCAAAATTTGATCCTATAAGCTTGTCACTGTCCAACAGTGAGCAGAGCAATAAACTACTAGCCATCCTGAAAGAAAAATAAAAATCTATTAGTATATGAATTATTTAATCCTAAAGATTTAAATTTAGTCTAAAGATCCTCTCACTATTTTATACAAATTGATAGCCTCTACCTCCAATTCGAGGAATTACTTTAATTCCTTAACGGGTACTAGAATCCACACAGACTGTACACGAGTCTGACTATAGCCGACCAACCCAGTGCATTTATGGATAGGTTCTTAATCAATTATTTTTTAAATAATTTTAGTAATTAATTTACCTTAGATTTTTTTAATAGGTTAGGATCTCCATTGAAAATTCTGGTTAGGTCCAACCATTAACATAACCATACTCAGCCCATCTAACCAACAAATGATCAGGCCCGACTATGGTCGATCAATTTGACCATCCATCAGAGAGACACAACTGAGTCATTATATAATGAATGATAATTTTAATATCCAAATAAATATCAGGCCTATGGGTTTGCAATACTTACTTGAGTATTGGACCTATTATCATCCACCTTAATGGGAGGCTATGATCTAGTTATCCCCATAACTAGCTCATTTTAAGGATCTAATAATTTAGAAGATTTAATTTTAATGATATGAGAAGTAATTGATAGACGAGTCTTAAATCCTCTCACAGACTTCACCAAGTCACGAAAAAGACTAGATAAGTTGGTCCATTGGACTGGCGAGTCTAAATCCTCCCACTGACTTCATCAAGTCATAAAGAAGACTAGAGACAAGCTGGTCCAAGGGCACCTAACTCAGTCGAACTGATTTAATAATTTAAGAATAAGAGAAGAGATCAATCAGCAAGTCATAAATCCTCCCTCTGACTTCACCAAGTTATGAAGAGGACTAGAGACAAGCTTGATCTAGAGATACCTAAATCAGTCACACTGATTTACCTTAATGGTATGGATTAGCTCGAATAAATTAATGACCTAATTAAAATATAATTTATCATATTGGCTAGGTAAGTGAGATCGATGGGAGGATCTGTCTCAACTTGCCTTAGACATCATCGAAATAGCCAGATAAACGGACTGTCAATTAAAACCACCGATCATATTGCCAAGTAATATTGTCAAACTTACCTTAGACACCAATTGATCGATTAATTTTAGTTCAATCAACCAAAGGACTTGGGCTAAACCATTGAGCCATGATTCGATCCATTTAATATGGCCAAAAATATAGACTTGATCAAGTTATAACTATTGAGATTGATCTAGAAAAATTCTAATTTAATCTAATTCAACTCTTGATTAGATTTAATCAATTTCTCTAATTAGTCCATATTATTTTTAATCCTAGATCTAATCCAGTTAGAAGATCTGATTCATGCTAATCTATTGCCCATCAATTTATGAGGTGTCTTAACATCTTCAATTCTTAAATCTAGTTCACTTAATTCCAAATTGAGTGTCTAAAATATGTGTTTCAGTTTATAGAACTATTCTACTAGGATTTCAAGTGAAACATACATCATATGTCATGTAATTTTTCAGATCTTAAAATCTAATTTTTAGATCTCTATTTAACAATTAAACATGTGTTAATTTGATCTAAATTACTTATGTACATCACATGTATCATATCAAAATTTAGATCTCTACCAACTACATTATATGTAACATATAATTCAGATCTTAAAATTAATTTTATATCTGAATTAATTTTATTAAATCTTAAATCATTTTAGATCTGATCTAAATATATTTATGATCAAATAATTTAAATTTTTTTACTGTTCTTCTTTATGAGATTTGATATGGTGGTACTCCTATACGTCATAAGAAAACCTGTCGAATGGATAAGAGAGGGACTCAATCCCTGCTTCCTCTTATAACCAGATGATTTGGTGATCATCTTGATCTGAGTACTGAGCTATTAAAATTTGAAATCTGATTTTAAGAATTAATTGCATCTACATATACAATAATAAAAAATTCAGGCATGCACTGTACATGATCATATCATGCATGTTATATATCTATTCTAATTAGATCAATGCATCAGATTAATTTCAGATAAATTTTATATAAATTTTATATCTGAACCTACTTTTATACAGTATATAAAATACTTAAATTACATCTAGAATCTTGTAGAAAATAATTCAAACACACATATGAACACAGAAATAAAATTTCTGGTTAGACCTGATTTTGCATTGTACAGAATTTTACTTAAAATCAGATATGAAAATCTATCAAAATAGATTCAATTGAGATCTTGATTAAGTCTAACTTCTAATCCAAAATAACATCATAAAATTTTATTAAAATAGATTTAAAAATATATTTTAATTTGATTGTTATTTAAGTAAAAATCTGCATCAAGAAATTTTATTATAATAGATTTATAACTAACCTTCATCAATCATTGATTAGATTCTTAAAATCTGATCAAAATCAGATCAAATAATTTTTAATTAATAGGTCTAAATTAGATGTAATGTCCTACATGAATATTTGATCATATATCTCATATGAAACTATCAAAAAATTAATTATGCATAGCATGTATCAATCCTGCTTTAATACCATTTGAAGGAAAGTATCTGATCTGGTCGGATCGTTAGGGCGTGTTTGAATTTTTTTATTCAAAAGCTTATATAACAATTATGGATTATCTTGATCACAGTGGAATAGGGATCAAATCTCTAGAAGTTGCTTGAATTTGATGCCTCGCGAGGTCTGAAAGTATAGTCCCTCTACTTAGCATGCACGCCAAGCTCCGTAGGGAAGAGGGATGATCTTCTTTCATCAAACCTTCAGAAGGGATGGAGGGAAAGGATGAGATCTGATCTCACAATAAAGCCTCAGATGAGGTTCTCCACACCAAAAGGATCAGCACCAAGAAACTTCGTGCACCAAGAAAGGATACCTCCTTCCTTTACCACACATCCTCTTCTTAATTTTTTCTCACGGTGGTTTGGGTTTTGTCGCATAATTTTTTCTCTAACCAATCGATAGATAGAGGGCTTTCCTTTATAGGTGAGGGTCCCATATTAGATCAATATCCTAATTAGTTAGGAGTCCTTGTCCAATAAAAAATCCCACTTAAGAAAAAAGATGTAAGAAAGAAAGGACTTCTCCTTTCTTCATGCATGAAGCCCTCATGCACTCATAATATGGGGCGGAAAAAATCAGCCCACTCTCTCCTTTGGTAGGCCACCTTATGAGAGAGATCTTAGATAATTGAGACTCTTTGGTTCTAAACCAAATGGACTCAGATTTGATTTATTTGGGTCTGATTCGAATCCGATTCGAACCAGATTTGAAGAGCCTATCAATCTTAATCTAATTAAAATTTTAGACTAGATCTAACTTAAATTTTAACCTAATTAATTTTAATTAATTAAATCTAATTAAATTAATTAAAATATAAATTTAATCTCTTATAAATCTCTTAGATCATTGATCAGATCATCACCATCTTTGAAATTAAACCTGAACCTCATGTCTAGTGCTAGCTAGACATAGTCAACTTATTTAATCTCGTATGACCCTTAACTTAATTCTTAATCAAGCTAATCTATTTGTTCAATCAAATCTCGTACTTTCAAATTGAACTTATAGACTTAGGTCAATTCTTTCCTACATTGTCTGACTTTGTGCGTGACTCTATAGGTTCGAAAACTAAGCTGGTAGCACAGGAATCATTTTCTATACTAATCAAAATTACCATCTAGTAATGTGTTGCCCAACTATGGAACCCAAGAGTGGGGGTGAATTGGGTTTTAAAACTTTAAACTTAACTTACAATTATGAAGATTATTTAACAATGAACAAGATAAGTTAGGAGAGTGAAATTTATGTAAGGGGTAGAGGTTGGATGCAAGAATGCAAGAGAATGAAGAAGTTTAAAGGAGAGCAATTAAGCACAACACAAACAAGAAGATTTATAGTGGTTCGGTGCCAACCTTGCACCTACATCCACTCCCTAAACTCCTACTTGAGAATTCAAATCCACTAAACTGTATTCAAACCGAATACAACGTCGGAACCTCCGACTCTAGCTATCCCAAGCTAGAACACTTATTTTCAGCTACAAGCCAACCTAATACAATCCGATTCAAGGTTCGGATC
>KE505410.1:201555-219305 GCA_000441515.1 Elaeis oleifera
AGGATTTGATGCCTCGAGATTCTATCCACATTGAGTCTACAGCGAGGTCCGTGATGAAAAACGGAGTCCAATGAGATCAAGATCACCACAAATGGAGTTCGAACGGAGAAGATACACGCGAGAGAAGTCGACACAAATTCGAAGCGATGGAGGACCACCGGCGGCCGGCGGCGGGTCAGTGGAGTGGCGGTAACGCGGTCGCGCGCGGCCCAGGCACAGCAACATGCGGGCTGGGCATGGCATGGCATGACTCAGGCTCGGGCGCACAGCGCGCGGCCCAGGCCCAGGCGCGCGAGCACGCGGCCGGCCCAGGCCCGAGCGCATGGGGCACAGCCCAGGCCTAGGCGCGTGGGTGCGGACGCGTCCTAGGCCCACGCGCACCCCTGGGAGCCAGTTGCTCGGTCCACCATGGACCGGGTGATGCACCATCGACTGCGTGGACCGCGTGGGCATTTTCCACGTGTTTCTCATAGTCCACGGACTATTTTATGGACCGGCGCATGATCGGAGGGCATGGGTTGATTCCGGTGTTGATTCGACGGTTCAGGGATTTGGTTTGGGCCTGATTAGGAGTCTTAATCATGTTCTAATTGGTTTCTTGGCCTTTAAAAGGCCTGATGCTTGAACAGAGGACGTGGTTGTGGCGCAAAAGGCTTCATATGGAAAACCCAGAGAAGAGAACCCCCGAAAGAGAGAGAGACATGTGGCGCTGAGAAGAAAAGGAGCAGAGAGGCTCCTGGACAGCAGACAGCGATCGCTTCAGGGGTTCAGGGGGGTCTTCATAGAGAGAGAGCTTTTATGAGGGAGAATTTTCTGTGAGGAAGAAATTGAGTATACGAGAGTTGAGGATGAGATCTCTTCTTGTAATATTTCTTTTTCTCATAGTGAAGTTTGCATGCTCCGTGGAGGCGAGCCTTTTTTTGGCTGATTCATGTATTTGATTGTTTTCTGTTTTATTCTTTTCTTCCTACTGCATCGCACGGTATCGAAAAGATCCTGAGAGGTAGTGTCCTGGACAGATATTCACCCAACACAAGAAGCGATCTGTTGAACAGCCATTCAGCTCTTCCTCCAGAAGACAGGCCCCTCGGCCCAGGACGGAGGCAAGACCGAAACTTGCTCTGGAACCTAATCAGCAGCTAGTCAGCCATCAAAACACAACGTTCACGGATTCGGTATGGACTAGCCATTGGCTGCTTTCTCTATACCACGCATTCATCCTTAGACCAGATCCATGGAGCCAACCAGCTACCATCATCACATTAGGACTCAGCTGTCAACAGGTAGGGTGGATAGGTTTCGATTCAAATTCAAACTCCACCCTGCTGCTTTCTCTGTCTTCAAGGACAAAGATGGAATATTTGGTGAAGTCTCCGACAGGTATTCTAAGCTCAGAAAGTGACAGTCAACTCAACTTTTTAACCACTAAGACCAAGAAGCAAGGTACGGCTCAATCTCAACAACCAGGGCCAATCAAGTTTTTGCTAGACTTCCATCGGCGACTCAAGAAGCAGAGGTCCAACAATATTAGCAACCTCCCAATATTAGCAACTTTCCCATGCGAAGAGGGATGCCACTACGCCAGCCAAGCGGAGTGGCCGATTACGATAAAAAAAATCAAATCACTGGGGCTAATTGAAGACTCGTTAAGGGAGGCAGATATCCTGTTCCTGAATTCTCTCACAGCAGCTCAAATTCCGAACCGGGAAGAAATGCGGGATGATTTTGAACCTTGGGATCACATGAATCCTATCGAACAATTACAAGCGATGGAGATCCAACGTTGTGGAAAGGCTACTGATCGGGTTTCTGATCCAGCAGCCAAATGAAAATCAGCAACAACCTTATCATCTTCAGCTTGTTAACTTTTGTATGCGCTGTCATCTTTTGATGCACCAAATCCATATTTTGTACTCTGCATATGCCCATATCCCGTATGTGCTATATCGCACAGGGTGCTTCCTCTACGGGGACTCTAGAACTTAACTGTAGTCTAAAGTAAAGTCAAGTTCTACTTCAGTTATGCATGTTCTCTTTAGACTTAAACAACAGAATGTACTCTTGGGATGTCAACTGGTCTGTTTATTGACTTATATAGATGATACTTAGTTGGAACACGCGAGGAACTGGTCGACCAAAGAAAAGCGAGCGATCAGAGAAATCATCAAGCAGACGAACTGCTCAGTAATTTGCATACAGGAAACTAAACAAAATCAAATGAACCATAGACTGCAGAGATTGATTTGTGGCCCCAAATTAGAAGCTTGGATTTCATTAGATGCTTCAGGAGCAGCAGGAGGTTTATTAACTAGCTGGAACCCAAATGACTTTGAGGGAAGTCTTATTCAAAAGGGCAGTCATTCTCTTTCCATCACTCTGAGATGTAACTCCTCTCCCTTCAAGTTTATTCTATCCAACATTTATGGACCTCTCACAGTCACAGTGAATGCCAAGAATTATTTGCAGAACTTTGCAAACTGAGAGAAAACAATATAGTACCTTGGGTTTTGATGGGGGATTTCAATGCAGTTAGGTGCTCATCTGAGCGAAAAGGATCAACTTACTCTAAGCGTACCAGCAGAATCTTCAACAGCTTCATCAATTCTCAGGTGCTAATGGAACTAAAGCCCCAAATAGGCACTTTATGTGGTCCAACTTCAGGGAGGAGCCCTCTCTAGCAAAATTATATCGGTGCTTCGTCTCAATTGAATGGCTCAACAAATTTTCCTTGTCCATACTATTATCGCTGCCCAGATATACCTCCGATCATACTCCTATGCTCTTGAAATCAGTTGCAAATATACAAGGTAACATTCCTTCAATTAAACCTTTCAGATTTGAGAACTTTTGGACCACTTTTGCAGGGTTTGATAGCATGATATGCTCCTGGTGGGAATTGGAACCGAATTACGAAGACATAACTGCGACCATTGTCAGAAAACTCCAGTCAATCAGGGCGAAACTCAGAGTATGGAATCGAACCAGAGTGGGTAACATTCTTGTGAAGAAAAATGAAATATTAGACAGAATTGACCATCTAGATACGGAAGAAGAAACATGGAATCTACAAGCAGCAAAACTTCATGGTCGGGAAAATTTAAAACGAGACTTCAGCTGTTGCATCATGAGGAAATACTTTGGAAGCAAAGATCTCACATCCAATGGTTCAACTGTGGTGATCGTAATACGAAATTTTTCATATTTGGGTCAGTAACAGAAAACGAAAGAACCTTATACCTGAATTAAGATAGGGAGACACCATTGTAGCGGACCAGGAGAAAATACAGAGTAGCTTTCGCGACTATTACCTAAATTTGTTGGGTAACCCGGTAGAACCCTGTATTCTGGCTGATTGGAAATCATTATATCCCAACGGTCCACTGGACTTATCAGAATTGGATGCTCAATTTAGAGAAGAAGAAATCAAAGAAGCGGTGTTCCAAATAGCATCTGACAAAGCACCAAGACCGGATGGTTTCTCCTTTCTATTCTATCAACGGTATTGGGAAATCATCAAAACACACTTGATTAAATTCTTCCAGAGTTTCTATGATCATCAAACCGCATTGGATAGAATAAATTACTCATATATTAACCTCATTCCAAAGAAAGATTCAGAGTGCACAGTGAGAGATTATCGACCAATCAGTGTTGTAAACGGCGTTGTTAGGATCCTCTCTAAAGTTCTTTCAAATAGGCTAGCTAACAAGCTGGATAGTCTGATCTCGCCCAACCAGTCTGCATTCATAAAAGGCCAAAATATTGCAGACATGTTTGCAGCAGCAACAGAAATGGTATCACAGGTACACAGATCCAATGATCAAGGAATAATATATAAATTGGACTTCGAAAAAGCATTTGACAACGTAGCTTGGCCAGTTTTACCAGACCTACTCAGGGCAAGAGGATTCAGTGATAGATGGCGGCGTTGGATATCGGAACTCATCACCACAGCCAAATCCTCTATTATCGTTAATGGTTAAGTGGGGAAATCCTTTAGACACCATGGAGGTCTTCGACAAGGAGACCCCTTATCGCCACCACTGTTTAACCTGGTTGCAGATGTATTAAACCAAATCCTAAGGTTAGCAGCAAACAACAACGTTCTCGAAGGCATTGGTGAGCAAAGGATCACCGGTCAATTTCAGAGCTTGCAATTTGCAGATGACATTTTAATCTTCTGTAGTGCGCAACAGAGATATATTCAATCAATAAAGTTTATATTATATTCCTGTGAATTGCTTTCAGCATTAAAGATCAACTTTGCTAAATCCACTGTACTTGGACTGGGATTGACACAAAACAGGAGAAACCACATTGCCGCCACACTTGGAAGCACAACCTCACAATTTCCTCTGAAATATTTGGGAATGCCATTACACTACAAGAGGCTGAAGATGCTAGATTGGCTACCTCTAATTGGAAATATCAGGAAAAAACTCGCTACCTGGAAGGGTAAATTTTTATCTCTAGCGGGTAGAATAACACTCATCAATTCTGTAATTTGCCCAATAGTGGTGTTTTGGATGTCCAATTTTTATTGCCATCAGGGATTGTCAAACAAATAGACAAATTACGTCAGGCCTTTCTATGGAGCAGTGAAGAAAGATTAAAGATGGGAAACTGTTTACTCAAGTGGACATCGGTCTGTCGTCCAAGAGATTATGGAGGTATGGGGATCACTGATATCACACTACTTAATAAACTCCTGTTATGTAAATGGTGGTGGAAATTATTTATTAAAGCTCCCAAACCGTGGAACATCCTTATTAAAAAGGATATTATAAAAATCAAGAGGTATTAATAAAATCATTATGTCAAAAGAAGCTGTGCTGCTTTTGGAAAGATCTTCAGCAGGTTAGAATGTTGTTCCGATTCTTGGTAAAATTCAAGGTCAAAAATGGTCTGCGCACGCTTTTTTGTATGATGTGTGGCTTCAACATCATTCACTCGTTGACCACTATCCTGGATTATACACTCTCTGTCATAACAAGAAATGGTTGTTGCAGAAGTCTTGGATGCACTCAAGCAGCATAAGTGTTGGCCTGTTAATGCGGGCACGAATATATCTATAGAAATTCAGACCTTCTTGTGGGATCTGTCAGTGGTAAATATGTCCCAACACCCCGATGAAATAGCAGGCAGGTGGTTCACAGCGGAAAAATTGCCAATCAGATTCTGCTACAGGTATTCTTCGATGGGGGAATTCGACCGTAGTACCGTACAGTGATATGGAGAATTAAAATTTCAGAGAGGGTCAGGTTCTTCTTATATTTAGCTTATCAAGGAAAATTCAAACCAAAAATAATCTCATCAAACGAGGATGGAAGGGATCGGACGCGTGTTCTTTATGTGATGCTGCGTCCGAGACGGCGGATCATTTACTTCTACAATGCTCATTTGTAAGAAAAGTTTGGAACTCACTTCTGAAAGAGTATCACCCAGAAGATCTCCCTCTCCCTCCCTCACAATCAGAACTATGGGATGTATGGCGACAACAGAACTTCAGGCGAAATACTCTTTAAGAGATTGGAAATGCTTATTGCAGCAGGACTTTGGAGCTTATGAAAAGAAAGAAATAAGCGTTGTTTAATTTTCATGCTTTTCTCCCAAATTCGGTAGCTAAACAGATGGCTAGACTATTCTTGACCTGGTCAGAACTTGCTCAGCAATCTGATGATGAACAGATTTCACCGATTAGGCAATCACTAGTGGATATTTTGGGCAAGCTGAACACCGTCACTCCGTCAAATCAGAGAACTTCTCAATGATCTGGGAACATTCTGAAGGTCTCTAATGGGAAGGCACCCCCATCCGCAACATGGTCTCCACTCAAACTCCATTACCTTCTCCTATACTGTTTGACTCCTACTTAATTTATTTATCATAATGTAAGTCACTCTATAATTCTGTATCTTCTGCTGGAACCCGAACTATTATGTCTGAACATATTTATATTTATGTTAATATAATTTGAGTTAGGTCTTCACTAACTCATTTACATCAAAGAAAAAGAAACCTAGATAATACCTTTCAACTAGCTTTTTCGAGGAGGTCATAGGTTCTTACACCTTTTAACCACATAGGTCTAGAGTCCAGGGCATTGGTGCCAAAGGATCTCTTTCTTTCTAACATCACTTTAATGAGTCTTTTCTTGAGCTCTCGTTGTACCAAGTCTTGGGATTCTTCCTCCAAGTCCAACAAGTGAATTCTTCCGAACACGTGCTTCTTTTTCTCCGCAACATTTACAACTTGTTCCTTGCTCCATTGCCTGAATTTATGCCTTAAAAACCTCAACTTCAAGACTAGGTTAGCAATAGTATTGTCCTCAACTTCACGACTAGGTTAGCAACAGTGTTGTCCAAAACCTGTACCAAGTTCCATCATGAAGGAATCAAGTCTTGTCATGTTCAGTGAAAACTTCCCAAACCTGTACCAAGTTCCATCGTGGAGGAATCAAGTCCCAAAACTTGTCAGGTTCGGTGAAATCTTCTCGAACTTGATGATACAATATTACTGGAAGACTTGGTCCATATTTAAGAGAACGAGCAATAATCAAAAGTTGGTGATGTCAAAGCTCTACACACAACTTGCGAGTGAACATCCTCCCATGCATCAGAAATTAGATGCTTGTATAACTTTGTCTCTGATGGAGAACCCTCTCGTTTTGATCAGTTGACATTCTTTTCATTGTGTGGCAGATCAATAAGGCTGTTCCTACAGATAAAGCCATTAAGAACAGCCATTGCTCGGCGTGAACCATGACACCAAACAGCCATTAACAGGAGATCCGATTCAAACTCTCCATGACTCCGTAAGCCAAGAGAAAAAAGAGCACTTTCTCAGATATACGCAAATCTTCAACCCTCTGAGAGTGAAAAGAGCATTATGATAACTACAGATTGAAACTACCGATAGAGTGACGACTAAAAACAGCCTCATGATCAAGATGCTTGCTTTTCCAATAAACAAATATATAATTTATCATTGCAAGGCTTCTGATTAATGCTGACACCCGGAGCAAATTATTGAACTATATGCTAGTGAACTTGTAAAAATACAAATTAAGGGCATGCTTATACAGCATTATTCTCGAAACATTCCAAGCATACTAACACATTACATTTGTGCTCGAGTTTGTGAAACATTCTAAGAGCTTTTGGCTATGGGCAACTTCTATAGGTAATCCTTGGATTTATAATTTGCTGTTGCTAGCTTGCCTCCTCCTGCTCACATGGATTCTTGGATCAATAACTACAAAAAGGAACTTTTTATTCATATGCTCAACCTACAAACAGGACAAGAAAAGATATTACTTAGGGTTGCATGAGACACGAGGGCGAGAAAAATGACTAGCAGACTAGGACTGTTGCAGATGTAACCTTTTATCCTTGGCATGTAACTATGTTTGTCTAAAATCCATAATCTTTACCTGAGTTTTATCACTCAAAATCTGAGATGTCGGGAGATCTGATAGACCCTCCGTGGGAGAGGAAAGACAGCATGGGATATTTCTTACTTTGTGGAATTTGACTAATTTTTTGACGTTCTTCATCGCTTAGTTCCCAATCAAAGATTTTGATATTTTCCTTGAGCCTTTCCTTGTTGAAGCTTTTTACTATCATGCTCACTCCTTGCTCATATCCCCATCTAAGGGAACCTGGAAGAAATATACCAATTAAACAAAATAATGGAGGATAAATATTAGTGATCAATCTAAGGGAGTGCAATATTTATTTACCTTTTGAACTTATTTGTGCTTTTGAGATGAACAGAGCTTCCTATTTCAAAGTTATAATCTTATTCTTTTCTTTGGGCTTCTTTCCAACCAATCAATTATATATATATTCCATGGCAGATCAAACCTTTCTTAAATTTGTCCTTGCCTGGTACCAGCACCAACCTTAGAGGCCTGACAACTGGTGTTAGAATCTTCTAGAATACTTCCATGGATGATGGTGTGTTTACAACTTGATTTGCTCGGTTGATGATGGTGGTGGTGGTGGTGATGATGATGATATCCACACAACATAAACTAAAATTTCTTTAGTTTACTACTATCTTCAAATGCATACAATGCCATGATGGCATATTACTTGAAGTATCATGTTTACTTGATATAGGCTAGGCTATTGAAAATGGATGACTACTAGGAAATAGCAGGGCTCACCACCATACATGTCTAGAATAAAGCATGTAATCAAGTTGGTAAAGAAATTTAGATTTGCAGAAAGTCAGAATGCAGTTAATTTCGATTTGAATGGCTGCAATTTAAGATTCAAGTTCAAACTAAGGAAGGGACATGATAAGTACCTGAGCCACAGTCTTTCCCTTGGCCTGTGCTATCTCTTTGAGCACCTCTGACTCCATTACAAGGTTCCTGCTTCCTGGGAAAGATTGGCCTCCTATAGGAGAGTAGGCAGTCACATGAATACCCCTGTCATTGCAGAATTTCCTCAAATTCTTCTGTTGCCAAAGTGGATGCATCTCCACCTACAATATTAATATGCTCTTATTAGAATCAAGACAATAGATTTAGATACCTCCCATTATAGAATAATAATCAACAAACCTGGTTCACGGCTGGAGATATTTCAGCAAACCCAAGCAATTCTTCTAATTTCTTTCCAGAGAAATTGCTAACCCCAATTGACTTTACCAAACCGAGCTTTTGGCACTTCTCCATGGCTTCCCATACAGACTTCAAGTCTAAGGGAAGAATGTCTTCCTCGTTTATAGGGCTATTATATGCTCCAGGCTTTAAGCACGTAGGACAATGGATGAGATAGAGATCAAGGTAATCCAATTGGAGGTTACTGCATCCGGAACATAAAGCATCAAAATATAAGTGATTGCAAGATGGAATGGTGAACATGATTATATAACATATTGGTTTCATTCATCTTCCATTTAGATGGTTTTTTCCTCTAAATTTTGAAAGGCGCTTTCCTGAGTGTTTTATATGGTTAATTGTTACATCGCTTCAATAAAGTGATTGGTGCTACTATGGGTGTCATTTTTGAAAAATAAAGAAAGAAAAGGAAAGGAAAGGAAAGAAGGAAGAAAAAATGTAATATGGTCAAGGAGCAGTAACAATTCAGGTTTTCTACTTTATTTTGATATTAAAGGCCTTTTGTTCCTAGCTTGATTTGGATTATGTAATTTTTCATTTTTGTGAATCTTGATTGTTGTGTCAAGGCTTCGAGGATGCTGATGTGGTCAAGGGTGCAGGGAGATCCAGGTGCCAGGACACCGAGACAGACCTGTGAAAGAAGTCCGCTCGCACCAGAGATGGGGGGCCTCTGACGGGGGATCCTCTAATGCTTAAGTCAGCTAAAGCTTGAGCGTAGATAGAGAGAGTATGAGAACTGAGAATGGCTTGGATTGGCTTGCCAGAGCTTGCCTGAGGGTCCTCTCATTACGTCATATAGGGAGATATCAGAGTTTGTTATTCATAGGCCCATAGGCTATCAAGCCTGAGCTTGTTGGTAGTTAGTCATGGGTGTTTGTTATGCCTATGTGGCCACATTCCGAGAGTTGGTTAGAAGATTCCAACAAATTGCCTACATGGTTCGATAAGTCGATGAATTGAGGTCGGCCCATGGTCGAAGTGCCATCCCGTCAAATCTATATCGGTATCGATCGTGGGACCCTATTCTTGGTGGTCGGTGGGATCCCGACCTGGAGATCGGAGTCAACTGTGGACTTCATCCTCATTAACAATGGATATCGACCTAGAGGTTGATAGAGTCCCGACCTGAAGGTCAGCTGAGGATTGACCCGGAGGTCAATAGAGTCCCAACTAGGAGGTCGGCTGAGGATCAACCCGGACGTTGGTTGATGTTCGAGCCAGTGCAATGATTTTGCCTGGACTTCATGTGACAGATCCGATGGCACACACGACCATCTTGGTATTTCATCGATCCAGAATTTTGGGGACGAGTCTCGAGGTTTATGGTTGAGGTGGCATAACTCCATAACACTTGCTCCCCACTTTTGATTCTAAAGTGGTTGCTTCGGATGGAGTAGTAGTTCTTAGAACTTGCCGAGTGGACAAATCCGAGTCATTTGATCTTCAGATGAATTGTGATGTTGCTTCATAGGATTTGCCTTTAATTCGATGAGTCACATTGTGGATCACGCCTTAATGATTTGAAAAGTTTTTGCACTTCAAAAATCTCAGTGCATTTATAAGGTATGGGCAGCTCGAAGTAGTTTATTATTTTATTTTAGGAGGCTAAGAGCTATCGGTTACTGCTCGATTGTTCGAAGATGATTAAATGCCTTGTGTTATTTTCGAGGGAGTTAGTCTCTGGGAGTCACCCTTGAGCCTATCACAATTCACCATATGGCAGGTTGCAAGCAGTTCCAAGGCATCCTTTGAGGGTTGCCCATGGGATCGAAGGGGCGTGAACCCGTCACTCCAGAAGTAGACATGTGGCATCTCCCGACTACTTGAGGGCCGTATCCGCACTATTTTGAGCTATATAAATAGATAATTTATTTGACGGGATTCTGCTACCTCTTGTCGTAGTTCTCATTAGAGTTTTTTTTTTAGTAGCTATGATGCACTCAATTTGGTCCATGAAATAGTTGGTGAAGGAAAGAATAGCCGTATTCCATGGAGAATCTTGATCCAAGAGGGCGAGAAGCACCAAGTCGAAACAATCTCCTACTGCCACTTCGAGGTCGTCTCACCCCACTTTGTTGAGTAGGGCCCCAACTCCTTTCATGGGGCCTAGGGTGAGCGCTTCCCGATCAGGTGGAAGTGGCAGGGATTCTGGCTCCTTGTGGATTCCTAATATGGTTTGGGACCATTGTATCGACAAATTCAAGGCCTTGGCAGAATATGAGGAGGGCTTTACCAATTTTGCCGTAGTTGCCTTTGTCCAGGGCTTCAAAAATTGCAAGGCCTAAGTGGAGTGGATGGTCCCAAAGCTAGATCTGGGGTGTCTCCTTCCCAGCAACAGTGATGAGAAAGTAAGGACTTTCTCTTTGGATGAGGATTAGATCTTCATCTGTTAGGACCGTAGCCCCTAACCAACCTTCTAAAAAAAAATCCCTGATAGAAGATGGAGTTTATTAGTCTTTATCTATCAGGCACAGAACTTTACAACTCTACATGCTGCGGTGGATTTGAGGGGCTTTGCACTGGAGTCGATCCACCCACTTCAAGCTAGATTTACCCTAGTGGCAGTCCAAGAATTGTTGCTGTATCACTGACCAAATAAATCCCACATGGAACCCCTAAGGGTGTGTGCTAGAATATAGCCAACAATCCCCCTCAGCGACTACCTGAGGGCCAAGCAGGACTCGAACCTGCAACCTCGTTTCGATACCAGATATTAGGATCATAGCCCTAACCAACCTTCTAAAAAAGAAATCTCTGATAGAAGGTGGGTTTATTAGCTTTGTTCATCAGATACAGAACCCCACATCTATACATACTGCGGGTGGGCCTAAGGGGCTTCGCACTGGAATCGACCTGCTTCAAACTAGATCGACCCCAGCAATAGATGGAGCAGTTAGTCTTCCTTTAATCCTCCAACTAAGGGCTGAGTTGACGTCCCATAAAGGGTTGACCCTCCAAGAATTGTTGCCACATCATGAGCCACATAAATCTCATGTGGGATCCTGAAGGGTGTGCGCTGGAATGTAGCCAACATCATCTATTTTGTATCTACTTTTCTGGTGCCTAGGCATCTCTCTATAATAGAATATTAGGCTAATGAAAAGCAAATTATATTACTTGACTTGAGTGTTCAGGCATCTAATTTTTGATTCGTTAGAGTCCATTCTCATGATTTTTGTTGGGCTATCAGTGGACTTTCAACCTTGTGACTTGTCGTCAGGTCATTTCTAAGGTATTTAATTATTAGGATCTTGGGCTAGGATATCTTTTGTTGTCGATGTGGATCTCCAAAGTTTACCTTAACTTGGTTGGGCAAGACCTGTCATGTCCTAGGGTCAGTTTCGAGGATCCCATTTGTCGATCTATTCTCAGCATGATATTCGAAGGTCTCAGCCTAAGTCGAGATATGTCTGTTTGCATTTTTCAATGTTCCATCAGATCATTGGGCTTGTGTAGATCCCCAACGTGGTTCCCTAATGTAGACTTGCCAATACAGATTCTCTGATGTCCTTTTTGACATCAGCCAATGTCAGCCGAGTTGAAGACTTTGATCTTATCTTCAAATTAATTTGAAAGATTTTATTCATTGAGGTCCTAACTTGTGTCCGGATATCTCCTAATCATTATTGGATTACTCCCGACTACTCTTCGAAGGTCTCAATCCTAACCGAGATATCTTTAAGGTTCATTTGTGGAGGTTCTAATTTGGGTCAGGATATCTCTTTATCGTTGATGCTTTGCCAATTGATATTTTGGAGTTCTTAGCCTAAGCCAAGATATCTTCGAGGGCTGATCTAGTCGTCAGATTTAGTTTGGTGTTTGAATATCTCATAGTTTTCATTGCCATTAGCGATTCGTCTGGCCTGGTGTCTGAGGTCTTAGACGGATTTGAGGTAGCTTGAAGGAGCATACACCGAAGGGTCATGTCCCTTTGGATTTTATGTGCTATTTAATGTTATTACCTCCCATAATGATAGTTGTTGGGATGGGTGGTTGGGAGTTCGACTGCCAAAGGGTGTGGCCCTTGAGCCACTCCCACAGTGACACCCATTGTGCATTCAGTAGATCTAGTTGAAGGTACCCAGACCCAGTTCCTCTATAAATGGAGCCCCCCTACCATTTGAGATTGGTGTCAACCCAACATTTTTGATAATGTGGTGGTGTTGCCTTGTCCATCATCCAAAAATCATCGGTACCTTCCCTCGAGTGGGGGAATCCCCACTATCGCTCGATTAGCTGCTAAGTGCCTTAAAGGAGCATGTGGGCAAATGATTCTCTTTGGCGTGAGAGGTATTGAAAAATCTACCACTTCGGTGAGGGAGTCAGATTGGCAGTCATTGGAGGCTGCTTCGATATTGTGCTCCACAGAAAGGTCTTAGACCTTTCTAGGGGGTCGCTCCTTCTTCCCCAGCAAGGTGGCCTCCTGTCCATCCTCAACGGAATATCCTGGAGGTGGATAGGCTTTTGAGAGGGCACCTGCTGCGTAATTGCCAATATCCTTTTCTATGGTCCATTGGTTGTTGCAGGGGTTACCGTTGAGGGTTGGTCGGTCCGAAAGCATCATCGGAGCTCTGATCTTGTAGCTTTTTCTTGTATAGCTTCTATGTGGATGAGGTTACCCTGTAATGAGCCTTCTTTTCTACATAAAATATTCTTATATTTTCCTTTCTTGTGTCATATGATTTTCAGAGCCATCTTACAAGGTCTTTGTTATCATCTTCGGCCCCTGGAGGGTCAGCCCCTTTCATTGAAGTCTTTGGCTTTGGCTTGACTCATCTATAGACAAGGAGCATTGGGTGACCGAACAAGATCTTTGGAGGGTTGTCCCTTTTTTGATGTCGATTGTCTGACCTTTGGCTTGTATTATATCTGTTGGGATTTAATAGGAAAATCCATTAATAAAGCTAAACAATGTAGAAGTTTTACCTATAATACATTTGGAGACCCTAGGGTCCAACATCCAAGAGATGAGTACTCTGTGGAGGCCTTTAATTGGCTATTGGTATAATTTCTTGTCCTCCTATCACCTTCAAGGCCTGAGATCATATTGATGACACCAGCCATGCATCGGGCGGTTGTTGTTGTTATCCTCATCGGACTAGTACTGGGATGGCTCCTTGAGGGTTTGGTTTCACTGCCCCAGAACATACTTTCCAAGGTAGACTTAATGGATGAGAGTCTCAATCTCGTCCTTCAGTTAGAGGTATTCTTCGGTGTCATGATCGTGGTCATGATGGAAGGATAGTACTTTTGCTTATTCCATCGAATTGATGGGGTCTTCATCTGTGGAGATCGATGAAGGCACTCATTACCCTTGATCTCCATAAGGATTTGGGCTCGAGAGGTGGTCAACAAGGCATAGCTGTTATAGCACCGAGGTGGACTCTTCACCCTTGGTGCCTTCGGCAGTTGGGAGGACCCCGTTTTAACTTGGGTCGAGCATGCATCCTTCCACGCATGCTTCCTTTAGTTGGAGGTCTGACCTACCCCTACCAACATGCAATCCAACCCTCTTTTGGCCTACATATACTTGTGGGTTCGAGCCAGAAGGTTGGCATAATCCCTTATATACATCTTGTTGAGGGAGTAAATGAGGCGCTCGCTGCGGAGGCCTCTCTTCAGAGCTGATATGGTGACAGCTTTATCTAGACTCTGCACTTCTAGAGTAGCCACGTCGAAGCATGCCACATGGTCACATAAAGATTCTCCTCTTCCTGATGGAGGAAGAAGAGATTGTCCGAGGTCCTTGGTTGGGCTTGACTATTTCAAAATGAGCAATGAACTGGTGTTCGAGTTACTTAAAAGAGGAGATGGACTCTGGTTGAAGCCCATAATATCAGGTTCATGCTACCTTCTTCAAGTTACTGGAAAGATGAAGCAGAGGAGGGCATCCTAAGCATCCTAGAGCATCATGAGGGCCTTGTATCCCTCCAAGTGATCGAGGGGGTCATGTAGACATCATACGGTTCCACCATCGGCATCCTAAACCAACTTGGGATCAGTTCATGGATGATGGGTGGATGAAGGGTGGCCGAGAATTGAAGCTGAAGACTTCGTTGTTCTTGCATAGCCCATCTAGACCTTAGTGAGCCGGTGTTCGATCTAATGGATCTTCTGCTCAAGATCTCCATCTCGAGGAGACTGTTCCAGCTAGGAAGTATAGCTTGGCATCGAGTACCCACCAGAAGTAGGAGATCATCAGTGTCATCGATCATGGGTGGACCCATAGTGGGAGGATGGTCATCGATCAAGGGAGATCGATCGGTGCATCTCTCAGGGAAGATTCTCTAGGATCGAGGATTGATCTCGATGATTGTGCTGAGATAGCACTACCTAAGGAGTAGGCTAAGGCAGCTGTCGTGGCTCTGTGGCATGCTATAGATGCTGGACGGCATTGGTCAAGATTTTGGATCAGACGGATCAGGTCGTCAAATTGCTAAGACTCTATCGTTACGGGCGACTACTCTGATTCCACCAATCTGTGGGAGGTGAATGATTAGATGGATCCGCCCGACCTCGCCGAGTCGATGGTCGACAGGAAGCGGGGGAGCGACGTGGCATACTCCCTTAAGTAGGGTTGCTGGGCCCTTCCTCTAGCACTAAATCTATTGCGTCAAGGCTCTGCGGATGCTGATGTAGCCAAGGGTTGAGGGAGATCTAGATGTCGGGATATCAGGATAGATCTGCAAAAGAAGTTCACTAGCACTGGAGGTGGGGGGCCTCCGATGCTTAAGTTAGCCAAAGCTTGAGCATAAATAGAGAGAGTATGAGGGCTGAGAGTGGCTTGAATTGGCTTACCAGAGCTTGTCTGAGGGTTCTCTCATTACCTTCTTATATAAGAAGGTACTGAAGTTTGTTATTCCTAGGCCCGTAGGCTGTCAAGCCCAACCTCATAGGTGGTTAGTCATGGGTATTGTTATGCTCATGTGGTCATGTTTCGAGAGTTGGTTCAAAGATTCCAATAGATTGCCCATGTGGTCCAATGAGTCGATGAATTGGGGTCAGCCCATGGCCGATGTGCCATTCCGATCAGATCTGCATTGGTGAGGATTGTGGGATCCTATTCTTAGTGGTCGATGGAATCCTGACCTAGAGGTTGGAGTTGATTGCGGACCTCATCCTCACTGGCAATGGGATATCGATCTGGAGGTTGATAGAGTCCCAACCGAAGGTCGGCTGGAGATTCACTACAAGAAAGAGAGTTTTTGCGATGAATTTTTTACGACGAAAAAATTTCTGTCACCAATAACACTATTTACGATATTTCAAAATTTTTATCACTAATAAAAATATTTATGATGATATTATATTTTATCACAAATAAATAATATTAGCGATGAAAAAAATTTCATCGTAAATATAAATTATTTGCGATGATTATTTTCATCGTAAATAATAAATATTATTTAATTTAAATTTTAAATATTATCGATGAAAAACCTTTCATCATAAATAATATAAGTGTTTGCAATGAAAAGTGATTTTTCATTGTAAATATTTGTTATTTATGACTAAAAATTTTCATCACTAATATTTTAAAAAAATAAAAATTTTAAAATTTTGAATATTACAGATTATTTGTGATGTAATTTTTTATCACAAATACTTGTCTTATTTATGATGAAAGTGATATTTATGTTGCAAATAAAAATTATTAACGATGAAAATTTTATTGATAATATTAAAAAAATAAAATTTAAAATTAAAATTAAAGATTATTATGATGAAAAAATTACAACATAGATAACAAAATATTTGTGATGAAAAACATATTTTTCATCACAAAATATCCATCATTTATGATGAATATTTTTCATCACTAATATGTGAAAAAATAAAAATTTAAAAATTTAAAACTCCACTATTAGTGATGAAATAATTTTCATTGTAAATAATTAACATATTTACAATGAATAAAGTTATTACATCACTAATACCAAACTTTTTATGATGAAAATATTTCATCACTAATAATAAAAAAATTAAAAAAATAAAATTAAAAAATATAGATAATTTATGATGAAAATGGTACATCATAAATAATTCAGTATTTATGATAGAATTTTTATTTTTCATTATAAAATTCTTAATTATTTATGATGAATATTTTTCATCGCTAAAATATGAAAAAATAAAAAATTTTAATTTTTAAAAACTAGACTATTAGTGATGAAATATTTTCATCATAAATAAGAGATTATTGACAATAGAATGTTGGTTTTCCGTCTCTAATAAGTTATTTTTATGAAGAACTTTTGCATCGCTAATATTTAAAAGTTTAAATTTTAAAAAATATAGATTATTTGTGATGAAAATGGTACATCATAAATAATTTTATATTTGCAATAAAATTTTTATTTTTCATCGTAAAATTTTTGATTATTTACGATGAATATTTTTTATCGTTAATATGTGAAAAATAAAAATTTAATTTTAAAACTAGACTATTAACGATGAAATATTTTATCGTAAATAAGTAGGTTATTGACGATGGAATACTAGTTTTCCATCACTAATATACCTATTTTTATGATGAAACCGTCACTAATATTTAAAAAGTTTTAAAATTTAAAATAAAAGATTAGTTGTGACATAAAAGTTACGTCGTAATAAGCCCATATTTGCGATAGAATTTCAATTATCCATCATAAAATTCTTGATGATTTATGATGAATATTTTTCATCGCTAATATGTGAAAAATAAAAAATTTTAAAATTTCAAAAACTCGATATTAGTGATGAAAAAAAAAGATTTTCATCGCTAATACCTTTTTTATGATGAAATATTTTATCACTAATATTAAAATTTTAAATTTAAAATAATAGATTAGTTGCGATGAAATATTACATCGTAGATAATATGTATTTACGATGAAATAATAGATTAGATAAGTAAATTGAAATAAAGTCACCTGATATGCATTCTAGATAACGTGATCTAGTTTAAATAATTTTCTGTTAGAAGACTTGGATCCCAATTCTAAATCCATTCTCATATAAATAACAATAGTACTGTTCATTCGATTCTAAACAAACCAACTTATATCTCTAAACCCTTTTTTTATATTTATGTTGGTTGCCCATCTTATATTATAACTTCACAATCATGGTCTAAAAT
>KE505410.1:259729-273023 GCA_000441515.1 Elaeis oleifera
TTTATATATTTTTGTAAGAAAATCTAATTTATTTATAAAATTAAATTTTTAAGAAGATGTTAGCACCATAAATTATCAAAAATATCTAAAATAAATATAAAAATATATCACTTATCAATCATCATCCTCAATGATACGGATCTCTTTGTCATTCTCAATGACAAACCCATATCTTAGAGGTGCTTTGCACACTCTATCTGATCTTTGGAGAGAAAATATGTATTATGGATGTACCTTATCAATAGGTACTTCTGATTGAGGAACACCTTGTGGACTATCCACAGGTAGTAGTGAGATAGTCTGTAGGTTTTAAACTTCTTCAAGTTCAATATTTCTCTTACTACTCCTTTTTTGGATAAACTCTTTTTTCATAAAAATGGTATGTCTACTGACAAACATCTTTTGTTCAGTAGAATGATAGAATAATATCCTATACTCTCTTTGGGATAACCTACAAACCTATACATATCTGATCTAGTACTAAGCTTATGTCTAAAATTTTTTTGACATAAGTAGGGTGCCCTATATCTTAAGATGTTTAAGATTGGATCTCTTTCCTTTTATATCTTATATGGAATGCTAGAACAGATTTGAAAGGTACCCTATTCAAAATGTATGCCGTAGTTTCTAGGACACATCTTCAGAAAAAAATAGAAAGGTCAATGAAGTATATCAAAGATTGCACCATATCTAAATAAAGTACGATTTATCCTTTCTACTATTTATTATGGTGTATAAGGGTCCAAGAGAATGCCTTTTTCTTTAAGATGATAGAGAAATTCGCTAGTCAAATATTATCTTTCTCGATCAGATCGAAGAATTTTAATATTTTTTTAATTTATTTTATACTTTGATACTTCTTAAACTTATCAAAGGCTTTTGATTTTATTTCATTAAATACACATATTTAAACCTTGATAAATCATCTGTAAAAGTGATGAAACAGGAGTATCCTTCTCTGGCCTGAGTTGTCATTAGCCCACATATATCTGAATGTATAAGACCTAACAAAATCGCTTGCCCTTTCTTCATGTCCAGTAAATAGAGATTTGGTTATTTTTTTTATGAGACAAAATTCATAAGTTTCAAATAATTTAAAATCATAAAGATCAAAGAACTCTTCTTTATATAACTTATTTATCCTTGACTCATTAATACGACCAAGTCGGTAGTACTAGAGATATATGGCATTCACATCTTCTCTTTTTTTCTTCTTGTTTTCATCAATATGAAAAATATAATCATTTAGTGATAGAGTAAAAAAATTATTCACCACATATACATTGCCAAAGAATTCATTAGATCGAAAAATAGAGCAACTATTGCTCTTTTCATTTATTTCAAATTTTTGTTGTAATAACATAGGTATAAAAATAATGTTTCTAATGAGCCTTGGCATGTAGAAATAATCTTCTAATTCTAATATTTTATTCGAAGGCAAGTTCAACAAGTAGGTTTCAATAGCTTCAGTATAAATGGACTCTCTACTGGCACCAAAAAGCTTAAAGTCATCTTTATTCAAGCTTCGAATTCTCTATAGTCCCTGTAATGATTTACATAAATGAGAACCATAGACGGTATCCAATACTCAAGAATTAGAAGGTGAATCACTCAATGAAAAATCGATATGTATCATATATAGACCTTTCGATGCAATATTTGCATTTTGCTTTAAACTTGTAAGGTAGCTCTTTTCTTCCAATGTCCCTTCTTGCCATAATAGTAATAGATATTTTCATTCTTTCTCTTGAAGATGCTATGCTTAGGGTTCAACCTCTTCTTGTTTAAACCTTTCTTGCTTGCCTTCTTCTTAAAGATCTTATCCACAAGAAGAAGAGGAGCTTTATCACTCTTGAAGTGGCTCTCAGTTGTCTTTAACATGTTAAGCAGCTCAAGCAGACTAGTGTGTAGTTTGTTCATATGATAATTTATGATAAATTATGAGAAAAATTCTCAGAGTGACTGCAGGATGAAATTCTAATTGAGCTGTCCATTCATGATAAATCCTAATTGACCTAATCAAGTGATTAAGTCAATTATCTTTAGCACATGGGTTTGCATGGATGTGCCCTCACTCATCCTCACACGGAACAACTGCTTCAGTATCTTATAACTTGCAGTTCTGCTCTGCTCTTCATACAACTCTTTAAGATTGAGTAGTATGGATTGAGGATCCATATTTTCATGTTGTCTCTATAATTCATTGCTCATCGAGACCAACATGATGCATTTGACAATTATACTATTATTTTGCCATAACTTATAAATAATCTTTTCCTCCTCCATAGCATCTTCTCTGATCGGATCTGGATCAAAGGTATCAAGAATGTAGGAGACTTTCTCCTAGATGAGAACTATTTTTAGATTCCTCAATCAATCCACATAATTAAGACTGATCAACTTGTTGGCATCCAATATACCACACAATGATAATAAAGATGCCATAATTTAGAATTAATCTACATATATAAAGAACAATGTATAAGCAAACTACTCATGATGACATGCATAATTAGATGAGGACTTATATCTAATATATTTCTCACTATTTTATCGAATACCATAATCCTCTCTTATAGTAAATGAGAAATCCTACTTAATTTTCTTTAGTGGGGTTGAGATCTTGATTCTTCATGAAAATCTTATGAATAGCACAATAAACTTTCATGAGTTTAAGGATAGAAAACTCCTTTCCAATTGCATCCCATGCAATTCTCAACAATACTTTACCTTTAAAACACTTATGGCCTTGTGGATAGCACAATAAACTATAATGTTTTAGTTAAACCAGATCCTCCATTTCTATATAGTCATATCTAAATAATCCTGTCCTTATGAATAGCACAATAAGGCAACAGCATCAAATATACTATAAACATCAATATGCACTAAGACAATATCATACCAACCCTATAGCATGTCTTGTGAATAGCACAACAAACTTACTTTAGGTGTTGATATACTCTATTGACTTAGCATGAAGGAAGACATTGATAGTGTTCATCACATTTCGCCATTATGACTTAATATCATTTTTATGAGAGACAACTAGTCTCATGCAAATCATATCAAGAAACTTTATACACTATAGTGTTCATAACACATAATAGATATCTTTCATAAAGAATCATAAAAGAGACAGGATCATATCCTAATTATAGCAACATCAAGATCTTTCATTGAATGAATCAAGAGAGGCTCTGATACCACTTTAGGGTTATAGTATCACAGTGGAAGGGTGATGTTTAAATTTTTTTTTAATGAACACCATGACAACCGAACCCTAGAATCCAAAAATCTCTTGAGAATTTCAATCAAAGCAGAATTTAAACAATTTATTCAAAAGCATACCTGTGTTGGTCGACTGATTTCCATGAGGCACCCAAGTGTTTTTCCTCTAATGGTGACCTACACAGGACTTGATTAAGGACACTCATTCAAGAAACCTTTGTTGCTGAATTCTTCCTCCAAGAATTTCTTTAGCCTCTCTAAGATCAAACCCTCCTAAAGGATCTCCTAGATTACTGTTCCTCCTTGCTAAATTCTCCCTTACTTCTCTCAAATCCTCTTTCTATTCTCTTTTCTATACTTGTCTTAAAGACACTTGACTTGTCTTAACTAGAAAAGACTTGTTTTAACCAGAGAAGACATGTTGTAATAAGAGAAGGAAGAGAATTGGTTTGGATTGAATTGTCTTAGACTCTTGGATGAATCCTATGTATAGTTAAAGAGAAGGTGCCATTCCAATCAACGCATTCCAAGTCCTCATGCCCTAAAATCTGAATCCATAGTATTTAGATAAGTTCCTTCAAGCAGAAGGATGGGTCAAGGGGTGAGCCTATTTTCTTTCAGAGAAAATGGATCCATTGTTTTGGTAGATAGCTTGCAGCATAAGGATGTTTAAACATCTTTATCTTGTTGATAAGCATTCAAATCTTTGCCATGTGGTATTTGACTAAGTCAAAGCCCATCTAATGGGTGTGAGAAGAGAAGAAGGGGCACCAACCATTCTGCCCAAGGCAAAAGGACTCTTAGCGCCTATCTTAAGATTTTTGCTTCACAACTCTTCGGATCAATCCTTCTCCACACCACCCAAGGGCGTGGACTTGGTCAAAAGGCTTCATTAGGCATGGAAGGGAGAGAAAGAGATAACAGGAGGTGCCACATAGGTCAGAGACCCAAAGTAGGACTCCTGCCCTTCTCCACGCCAAACAGAAGCATGCACCCAAAACTTTGCGCCACTTTGGATATGTTTTTGGTGCTTGGGACATTGGCATACTGGCATGTGGATAATCATAAGGAGGTGCCACATGGATCTTAAACCTATGTCAGAAGGACTCTAGTCCTTCTTCATGCCAAAAGAAGATGGTGCCCCATGATCTAGTGCCAAATACCAAATACAGTCCCAACCCTTGGGACTCAGTCAATTGGGCATGGGTGAGGCTTGGAGGTGCTAACATTTGGCTACCCTCCATAGCATGACATAATCCAAGTCCAACTTAATTAGGTTAACCATATAAACAAGGTTTTAAACTAAATCTAATTTGATTTAAGAGTTAGGATTAGCCACATGTGCTAGCATGCCAATTAGCAACCCAATTTGGATCCAACGATCCATGACCTATTCCAAATAGATCCTTAATCAAATCCATTGCGTGTGTGACCAATTATGTTCCACATCTAGCCAGTAGCAGATTTAGATGCATATTGATCTAATTTAATTGGAACCTTTCCAATCAATTTAAGTCCAATTCATGTCAACCTAAGTTAATCAATTAGAACTCTTTCTAATTGATTCATAATTAAACTCTTTAATTTATAAGCACCTACAAGTCAAGATTGATGTCTAGCAACATATCATGACTATCTAGAAGATAAAAATTTAATAAATATCAAATATATCCTTCAGTGATATATTATCATGCAATTCAATTCTTCGATCATATCTCAATCCGAATATACAATGAGTATGAAACATGTCAAATCCAAATACATATTCATATATTTTTGATCTTCTAATGAGAATCAATTAATAAAATATTAAAAATACTTTCTAATTTTTATCCTGCTTTGATCAAAATCTTTTTGAGTCATCATTAGATAAGATCACATAGGATGTTATCTCCTCTTACTAGGAGTAATCGAATCCTTATTGACCTACTCACAATCTTCATACATACTTCACCATATCTAAAATATCCCACATATATTTTAAAAAGTCATGTTGGGGTATGAACCAAAATATAGATCCATATGCATAAGGTACCATGATGGTCTCAGGTCTAAGGATCACTTGTACTACTCCTACTAGAAAATCATCTTTTGACATGCATGTAAGACTACACAAGATATTCATATAAGAATATTCAATAATAGCGATGGTATTAGTGATGAAAAAAAATTTATTGCTAATAACACCTTTTAACCACCACAAAATCGATCAAAAATCTCACTGTCGCTAATACTATTAGCGATGAAAATTTAATTATTAACGAAGGCAAAAGCCATCGCTAAAAGTGTTTAATTTTTAAATTTTTTATAATATTTAAATATAAAATAATTATTAGCGACGATGAATGGGCATTATTAGTGATGAAAATCTTACCATCGTTGCTAATTTTTTAAAAAATTTAAATAATAATTTGAAAAATATTTTTTTAAAATATTATTAATGATGGAGTTAGTGATGGAATATTTTTCATGACTAATAATCTAAAAAATAATTTGAGTTCAATTCGAATCTAATTCGAATCTGATTCAAATCTAATTCAAAATTCTGTTAAACCTAATTTAATTAGGTTTTAAATCTAAATCTTACTTGAATTATAAAACTAAATTAGTCTTAAATTAAGTCAAAATTAATTAAATTAAATTAAATTTAAATTAATTAAAAAAAATAATTTTCAATTTGGGTTCAATTCGAATCCAATTCGAATCCGATTTGAATCCAATTCAAAATCCTATCAATTTTAATTCAATTAGACTTTAAATCTAAGTCCTACTTAGATTATAAAATCTAATTATCATAAATTAAGTCAAGCCTAATTAAATTTAATCTGATTTAAATTAATTAGAAGAAAATAGTTTTCAATTTGGGTTCAATTCGAACCCGATTTGGATGTAATTCGAAATCCTGTCAACCTAATTCAATTAAACTTTGAATCTAAGTCCTAATTAGATTATAAAATTTAATTACCCTCAAATTAAGTCAAGATTAATTAATTTAATCTGATTTAAATCAATTAGAAGAAAATAATTTTCAATTCAGATTTAGTTTGAATCCAATTTGAATCCTATCAAACCTAATTCAATTAGACTTTGAATCCAAATTTACTTAGACTATAAATCTAATTAGCCTTAATTTAAGTCAAATCTACTTAAATTAAATCTAATTTAAATCAATTAAGATTTGATCTATGATTCAATTTGAATCTAATTTAAAATTCTATCAAACCTAATTCAATTAGGCTTTGAATCCAAGTCCTACTTAGATTATAAATTCTAATTAGCCTCAAATTGAGTTAAGTCTAATTAAATTAAATCTAATTTAAATCAATTAAGACTTGATCCATGATTCGAATCGAATCTAATTCAAAATCTTATCAAATCTAATTTAATTAGGCTTTGAATCCAAGTCTTACTTGGATTATAAAACTCAATTAGCCTCAAATTAAATCAAATCTAATTAAATTAAATCTGATTTAAGTTAATTAAGACTTGATCCATGATTCAATTTGAATCCAATTCGAATTTAATTCAAAATCTTATTGAACCTAATTCAATTAGGCTATGAATTCAAGTCCTACTTGAATTATAAAATCCAATTAGCCTTAAATTAAGTCAAATATAATTAATTAAATCTGATTTAAATCAATTAAGATTTGATCTATGATTCGATTCGAATCTAATTCGAATCTGATTCGAATCCAATTCAAAATCTTATCAAATCTAATTCAATTAGACTTTGAATCTAAGTCCTACTTGGACTATAAAACTCAATTAGCCTCAAATTAAGTTAAGTCTAGTTAAGTTAAATCTAATTTAAATCAATTAGAACTTGATCTATGATTTAATTCGAATCTAATTTGTATTCGATTCAAATTTAATTTAAAATTCTATCAAACCTAATTTAATTAGTCTTTAAATTTAAATCCTACTTGAAATATTAAAATTGAATTAGCCTCAAATTAAGTTAAATCTATTTAAATTAAATCTAATATAAATCAATTAGAACTTGATCCATAAAATAATTAAGCTCAAAAATTTAATAAAAATTAATAATAATTTTTAGCCACCCAAAAAATGACCAAGAAAAAAAATAAAAAAAATTTAATATTTAAAAAAATTAATAGTATTAGCGACGACATTAGAGATGGAATAATTTACTGTCGCTAATAATTTTGAAAAAATAGTACTTAAAATTTAAAAAACTTACTATTAAATTTAATATTTTTTTAAAAATTAATAGTATTAGCGACGATGGATGGGTATTAGCAACGAAATACCATCTTTAATACTCGGCATATAAATAAATTTTATCGATCGTATTATTGATGGTGAGTTGCCGTCGGTAATAGTCCACCTTAACATAGCCCGTTGGAGGCCGAAGAAAAAAAAATCTATGCTCTCCTCCTTCCCATGAATCTCCTCTCTTTCTCCTCCTTTCTGGCTTTTCCCAACCTCACCGATGCCTCCTCTTGACCAGCGACGACCCCCTCCCCAGTGCATCCTTCTCGACATTTCTCATTCCTCGTATGTCCTCCTTCTTGGTGTCTCGACCCCGTTGGCACCTCCTACGCCGTAGCCCCAAGCCTACCATGCTGGTGCCACCTAGCCCGCAGCCGCCCTGACCCCATCGATGTCTCCTACGTCGCGGCCTCAAGCCAGCCACCCGGCCCTGCCTTGCTCGCGGCCACCCTGACCACGTCGATGCCTCCTATGCTGTGGCCTCGAACCCACCGCCCCAGCCCTGCCTTGCCCGTAGCCACCCTGACCCCACTGGCGCCTCCTACACCGCACCCGACCCACCTCACCCGTGGTCGCCCTGACCCTACTGGTGCCTCTTACTCCACAGCCCTGAGCCAGCCGCCCGGGCCCTCTCGCTCGCAGCCGCCCGACCCACCGGTGCCTCCTACATTATGCCCCGAGCCATCCGCCCTTGCCCTACCTCACCCACGGCCGCCCGACCCGCCAGTGCCTCCTATGCTATGGCTTTGAGCCAGCCACCTTGGCCCCACCTCACCCATGGTCGCCCGACCTCACCGGCCAGATCCTGCCCTGCCGGCCTCTCTGTGGCCCCGTCTCCACCGGCCTGACTGCACGGTCCCTGCCCCATCACCCGACCTTGCAGCCCTACCCGCAGCCCGTCCAATGCCAGCACACCTACTATTGTGAGTATTAGCGACGGTGGGTAGTGTTGTTTAGTATTAGTGACGGTATTAGTGACGGTTATTGTCGTTACTAAAAATTAATTAAATATTGATTTAATTAATTAGTTAGATATTTTATTAATTAATTATTAGATGTACGGGACTTGGGTCTCGGCATGCAGAGTGCTCGAACTGAGGGAAAGTGTCGGGCAGCATTGCAAATATAGGGCCAAGGCGTACCCTGCGTGCCTAAGCCTCGGGTCACAACTGGCATCCAAGGCATCTTGTCATCGTGTGCCCTATGTGCTTAGGCTGATGGAAGGTGCCAGACAGTATTAATTATGTATTAATTTTAATAAAATTTATATTGTATGGAGCGATAGACCTATCAGTTGATTGATGTACATATTTTAATATATCCGCATATTTATTTATTTTATACGGATGAAAAATTATATACATTGATCAATTGATTGTCTACTATGGACAGTTTAGGAAATACAAGTAATTCTATAAATCATTACAGTAATCAAACAGTATACTGAGGGTTTGAAAGAAATTTCGGATAGCATTTTTCTTTTGTTCTTTCTACACAAGAGAACAAAAGAGAAATACTGTCAAAATTTCTTTCGATCTCTGTTGTGTATCGTTTGATTACTGTAATGGATCTATAGAATTAATGTATTTTTTGCATGGGATAGGACCTATCTTTACCTATTAGTTGATGATAAGTGTATTTACTATGTAAGCCATTTTGAATGATAAAATGGTATTTAGTAATTGCCTTGTATTTATGTATATGCAAAATTCTTAGATAGTCTGTCATGGACCGTAGCTGGATGGACCGTCGAGTAGTCGACAGAGAGATTTCTGCTAAATATAAGGAGGGTGTAGAGTACTTCTATGATTTTATTTTGAGAATGAGACACTCTTACATCAACGACAGGCTTATCCCTTGTAACAGATGTGGCAATAGAAAAATATTTAATAGGGATACAATTACTTTCCATTTGTATAAGAGTGGATTTATGTCCAACTACAAGTATTGGTACCTATATGCAGAGATGTGGGAGAAAGTTGCAGAGGTTAGAATCGAGTAGGATATGGACACAGATAGAATGGTTGGACATGGTTATAGATGCGGCTGGTTCATAATTTAACTGAAATGTGGAGGATGATCCAGAAGCTGATAGTGGTGATTTCTACCATATGCTGTAAGATACTGATGAACCACTATGGTCGAGATATGAAACACACACTATCCTATCAGCTGTGTCAGAGTTGTTGAGCTTGAAAGTTGAGTTTAATATGATGATCAATTGTTATGATAGGATGGTAGCAATAATAGAAAAATGCTACCAAAGGATGAGAATCTTGTTGGAAATATCTATGCTTCGAACAAAATGGTGAAAGGATTGGGCATGGGATATGAGAAGATAGATGCATGCTGTAATGGTTGCATAATTTCTATAAGGAGAACCAATAGAACAGCTCATGCGGCGTATGTGGCATAAGCCGATTTAAGTCGAGGCAAGAGGGTAGGAATCAAAAGGATGTACCATACAAGGTTCTTCGATACTTTTTCCTCACTTCTAGACTTCGAGGCTCTACTAATTCAAGAGTACTATCGGATAGATTAGATGGCACAAAGGATCATGCAAGCACCCCGATATGATGTATCATTTGTTGGACAACGTGGCAAGGAAGCGATTTGATACTTGCCATCCTTTATTTGCTCAGGAATTATGCAATGTCCAGCTGGGTCTATCTACGGATGGCTTTACACCGTTTGATCATGCAACGGCCCCTTATTCATGTTGGCCAGTCTTTATTACTCCATACAATCTACTACTTGGGATGTGCATAAAAGAATATATCATCTTTCTTACATTAGTCATTCCTGGACCATGACATCTTGGTAGAAGCATTGATGTATATCTAAAGCCTCTTATTGATGAGCTGAAATTGTTATGGTCCGATGGTATTCATACTTTTGATGCATTGAAGAAGCAGAATTTTGTAATGAAGGTTGTGTTGATATGGACTATTAGCGATTTTTCTGCTTATGGGATGCAGTCAGGATGGAGCACTCATGGAAAGCTAGCATGTCCCTATTGTATGAAGAATATAAAATCATTTCAGCTTGAGCATGGTCGTAAGCCCTGCTAATTCGATTGTCATCGTCAATTCCTCTTCGAGCATCATCATTTTCGAAAGCAGCGAAAAAGTTTTAGGAAGAATAAGATAGAGAAGGACCATGCATCCCAGCACCTCAGTGGTATGAAAGTATTTTAGAGGGTATCCTAATTGGATGAAGTCTCGTTTGGCATTGAATTTAACAAACAGAAGCCTCGGGGGTTCAGTACAACTCATAATTGGGTGAAGCGAAGCATCTTCTGGAAATTGCCATGCTGGTCCACCAATTTGATCCATCATAATCTTGAGGTTATGCATATCAAGAAAAATATATTTGATAATATTTTCTATACTATTATAGATGTCAAGGGCAAGATGAAGGACAATCCCAAAGCTTGAGCAGATATGAAGAACATATCCAAGCATCCTTTATTAGAGCTGGTTGAGATGTTACCTGAAAATTTGTGTAGCCGAAAGTATCTTATACCTTAACAAGGGAGCAGTTGAAGGATGTTTGTGAATGATGTAAGAGTCTTAAATTCTTAGATAGATATGTAAGTAATGTAGCTCGGTGCATCAATATTAAAGATTGTAAGTTCTATGGGCTAAAGAGCCATGACTACTATGTATTTATGCAATGATTACTACTATTGGCTCGACATGATCTCCTTCCCAACTCCATATGGAGTTTTTTGATTGAGCTTAGCCTTCTCTTCAGAGATATTTGGGCTGCTAAATTATCCACTGACCACATCTTTAGTCTTGAGACTAGTAGTATAGAGACCATATGTAAGTTGGAGAAGATTTTCTCTCCTAGATTCTTTGACTCCATGGAGCACCTCATGATTCATCTGACATATGAAGCTAGGATGGAGGGTCTAGTGCAGTATAGGTGGATGTATCCATTTGAAAGATATATGCACAGTCTTAAAAAGAAAGTAAAAAATAATGCCCGAGTCGAAGGTTCTATTGTGGAGGCTTATATAATAGAACATATTTCAAATTTTAGCCGACAATATTTTAATCCTAGTATGCAAACCAAACTGACTCAAGTGGGTCAAAATGATGACGATGGTGCTGAGAGATCAGAGCGAGAGATCTCAATATTTGCCTATCCTGCTCGAGAATTTGGGCACGAGGTTCATCAGATTTTCTCCAATACTGAACTTCGACAGGCAGAGATATATATTTTGCTAAACTATATGGAGGTCGATCCATATGTCCTGTAAATGTCCATCACAATCTTAACTCTTTAATCACTTATTTCAGTATACTTATCTTATACATATTTAGATAATATAATGAGATGCTAAAAGGAGAAAATTAGAGCATAAGTGATGAAGAAATATCAACACAGCACTCAAAGAACTTTACATGTTGGTTTCATCAATTGGTAAGCATCCATTATCATTTTATATATTTTATTTTTTTAATTATTTTTTATAATATGTAGGTCATTCAAGGGAGTGAGTCCATACCAATGGAGCTGAAACCATTAGGTTACGGGTCTGAAAATACGTGACCTGCTATAATGGCTGTAACGTAAATAGTTTCAAATTTTTACACCTAGTAATATGAAAATTATAAAAGCATAATGAACAGTGGTGTGTGTATAAAAAGTAGCTAGTAGGAAGACAAGATGAAGAGTGACTACTATGGAATCCTTGAAGAAGTGATCAAGATGACCTACATTGAAGGTAATAGTGTCATTCTATTTAAGTGCCAATGGTTTGATACTGACAATGGTATAAAGGTTGATCCACGACATGGGCTTATTGAAATCAAACATGGATCAAAAGCTTATGTCAATGAGCCATTTGTACTAGCTGTAAAAGTGATGTGTTTTAAATTTACCACAAGCACATGGTGTGCAATGTAGCACATCCGACGAGTACGGATTGATCTCACGAGGAATTGAGTTTTAAAGTATATTCAAAACTTGCTCAGATGAGCTTTAAAGAAAATAGGAGAGATTGTTTGTTGAATTGTGAACTACCAAAGTAGTAAATTAATTAAATATGAAGATAAATTATTTCAAAGATCTAGGGCTTTTGAATCCACTAGACCAATGAATTAGAGAGCCTTTTCATGGTTTCTCTTATAATGTCCCTTGATTAAAGTGTAAAACATGAATCAAGCATGGATCATAAAGAGATTTAATTCAACTATGATCCATCAAGTATTTCACTTTCACCCTAATTAAGAGACTTTTTCTTTTCTACTTCTCTTGTATTACTCAAATATGGGCTATGAAGAGATTCTGACCCAACTATAATCCTTCAAAGTTTTCACAAGGAAAGAGAAGAAAGGGTTTAGAAATTTGTAAATTTTTTACTAATCATCCCCTCTTGCACCGAATCAAGCATGACCCAACGATAGCCCATCAAGTCTCTTGGCAAAAGAGATGAAGGGAGGACTCTAAAAATTAAAAATATGAAAAGAGAAATTCAAATGAGAATGCTTCTATTCATGATCTAGCTTCATCGTAAATCCTAGAGGGATTGCTTAGCCAGATATAGTTGATTGGAAGTCTGAAAAAATAAATAAATAAAATTTAATTCTACTTACTAAATTTAACTTGCAGAATTAAAATTATAGAATTAAAAGGTATAAAATTTAAACTACTCTATTACAGAAATTAAAATTATAAAATTAATAGAATAAAAAATTAATTTATTACTGAATAAATATTTTGATACAAAATTTTTAACTCTTAAGCCATTAAGGAGGCTTGGAGTTGGAGCAGAAAATAAAATAAAATTTCTTACAGAATCTGACTTCTCTCCCTC
>KE505410.1:312984-324740 GCA_000441515.1 Elaeis oleifera
CAGTATTCACACTTTCTCTGGCCAGAGACTTCTGAACTCAGTCTTGTGAATCACATAGGACTACTCTTTTTCTATCAAGATCGATAGATTCCATCTAGATGTATCCTACTCTAAACAATAAACCTAAACTTACAATAGCTAACATACACAGTAAGAACCCAAATGGTTAGGGATCAAAAAATATATAATCAAACTAAATAGCTTCACTATGAATAGCCAACACATCGTAGGTCAAAGGATCAGTCATACCACTGCAGCATCAAAAAATCACTGATGAGTGAGTAGACATCTAAGTGATTTTTTGTGTTAGTCACGTTCTGTATAAGTTATTCTCTAACACCTACCTGCACTCTTATCCCAGTGTCTCCACACTGCAGACTCGAGACTCATCTGTCCGAAAGAGAGGTGATCCATGCATCGATCTTAAATGAATTGATCACTATCCATCGTGATGATCCTACAATCAAAAATATTTAGAAATTAACTATTAATGATGTATATCTCAAATTCTCAATACCTTGAGAATATACAAAATTATTTTTGTTAATTTTTAGAACAAATCATGGACACATACAACATGATTGTTAAAAATTATCCGATAAGTATAAAAATATGTCTTAGAAAAATGTATGCTTCAGCAAAGATTGGCTTTTAGGGTACACATCTAACAAACTCCCACTTGCACTAAAGCTAATCTGCCATATACTTGAGTCCCATCTTCTGAAGACAGGCTTTAGTCTTTAGTTGGCTAAGTGACTTGGGTCTACCACATCTTATGTGGAGTCTACTCTCTGTACCTCTATATATTTTACTCGAGGCAATCGTATATATTCCTATTCTATGTGCTTGGACTTCTAGTGTAACCTTGGCTCTTTAGCGAGGGCTATGGACCATTATCTTTGCAGTATAATATCATGGCATCCGATGGCATGACATCCAATTTCACAACTATCATAAGAATCAGAATGCATCCTGCACATCTATAATATAGTCAGCTTCCATTGGTCGATTGCTTGGAACCCTTCTAACATACCAAACCAACATAATTCAAAATACATACTGATGCAGATATTTTACCATCAATGTATCTTCCCACTTTTAGCTCTAACCTTTCTCTAAAGTTCAAAATAAACCCTTAGTGCTTCTCAAGTACTTAAAAATATTTTCACAGCAATTTAGTACTCTCAACTTGGATTCAACAAATATCTGCTTGTGAGTCTCATAGCAAGATATATGAAATTGAGTACATAGCATGGCATATACCTATGCCCAAGAGGATAATGGATTCCTCTTAGAGGTTTCTATGCTGAACCCTTTCAGCACCTATTCTATGTACTTATCTGTGAAAAATCAAATATCCTTTAAGATCTATCTCTATAGTCCTTTATTCTCAAAATATAAAATGTTTGCTTTAGGTCTTTGATGAAAAATCTATATGCAACTATATCATAACCAATGTCAGTATGGAACCCACCCACTGATGTTCATGTAACCACATGATTCCTCTTTAATTTTTATGAAATCAAACAATTTAATCACATCAATAAAATAACTATTGCAACTCCAACATTTTTGCTTAAATCCATGAATGGATCTTCGCAGTGTGATCTCTATCACTGAAAATGAAATCCATAAGCCACTGCATATAGATACCTTCCCAAGATATCCATTCAGTAGGGCTATCTTACATCTATTTCTCGATGTTGATGTTCAATATTATCTTATTATAGGTTTCGAGATTATCTCTATGTTTCCAATCCCCTTTGCGAAATACTTTCTTTTAATCCTCTGTAAGAATACCAAGTACCTTTCAGAAGGATGGAAGATTCTATTGGATCTACGAGGTGGAGGAGGTACTATATATACTGGCTCATCATAAATAGATTGTATAGGTCCTATAACTCGTTGTTCTTTAGATATTCTCTCTTTGAGTTAATCCTCCCACTATTTCTAAGAAAATAGTATGATTGCCCATAATCACATTGTGAACCAATGAAAGAGAAAATGGCATCACAAATCTTTTAGAATATCCTATAAATGAGCTGTCGTAGGCCTATCCTTTAATTTGTTTGCCATACCATATCTCATATGATATAGTGGAACCAACTTTAAAGGGAACCTAATTTAAATTTCAAAATTAAATTTATTCCTAAAAAATAAATGTTAAATCAGTGAAGTTCATAATGGCCGGATCATATCTCATATAGTGCCATTCCTCCTCACAGATATCCCATTGAGCTGAAGTATACTAAGAGGATTCCATTATGAAACTATACCATTTTCTTGAGATAATCGAAAATTTTTATTTGGTATTGCATCTTCGATTTAATCGAAGTACCTTTAGGGTTTTTTGGTTTACTTCTCTACTTCACATCTGAATTCTTTGAACCTTTCAAAGGCTTCAGATTTGTATCTCATATATATAGCTATACCATGACTGATCATCGGTAAAGATAATGAAGTAGAGATAACCTCTCTTGTATGGCTCATTAAATGAGCCACACACATCAAATATATACTAGGATAAGTATCTCAGTGCCCCTATCCCTTTATCCCACAAGGACAACTTGATCATTAATCCTCAAAGAGATAATTCACCGACTAGATATGTCTCAACAATCAATGAGCCCAAAGGCTCATATTTATTCAGTCGGTAAATTATTTCTTCTCGTATATGACCTAGTCTAAGGAACCACCTATATACTTTAGGTTATTTGATTTCTGGATTTCTCAAACCTAATGTCATTCACTATTTACTCAAATAAGTTTACAAATACATTATCTTGCAAATGACAGAGAACTAAATCCAAACAGTAATCGTTGAGGTTAGATGCCCACAGTCATAGTGCAACTTTTGTGCCATCGCTCAGCCCTCTTCCTTCCCTTAGAACCTATATCAAAGTGCATACCATGCACTAGAGTCTAATACTCAACTTAAAGAAGAAAAACCATAAAATCTAATTTGAGCAACTCAACATATCTTCTAAAAGTGTGTCTATGTTCTTTAGGCTTTCCAGGTATGTACCTATGAACTTTTCAACATCCTTTTAGTTACCAACAAGTTGATCAATTCAGTTAAGGTGCTATAATATTTATTCATATAATAGTTTCACAAACTATCCATATGAATCAGAAAGGGATTGCAGGATCAAATTCACTACCAATTCCTTGTACATAGTCATGTCGAGCTTCTCAAGCTCTTCAATATCCTTGATCATTGTTAAACAATGATCATGGACAAACTGCCCATCATGCATCTCATTTACTGTGCGACTCTGATCACCTCATAGCTATCATAGATGAATCAGCAAGTCCTTGACAGTTTATATGTCCTTATGCACACATTGGAGTTCATCAACCATATACTTCAATTTATAGCATCTAACCTAATTGTCAATGTCCAACTATTTATCAAGTATAGCTTATTGACTATGGATAAGGCAAGCTGATGATATTGGGTTAATCTGATCAAGAACATGACTTAATTTTAAAGTTAAGAACTATTCTTAGATTTTTGAGCTGAAATATATAATTAGTTTTGGTTAAGTGGTTGATATCTAGGATTCGAGCTAGAGGGTTGGAAGCTGACAGAATTAATCATAGAGAGTAAAAACTTAATTAGATGATTATACTTATATAATATTTGTTCTAGAGATTTTAAAAATAAACAAAGATTTTCACTAATTTTTTGAGTCTCTCACACTCCTCGGGTGGAAAAATAGAAATCCTAATGCGGCAAGTGATTCTAGTGGGTACTACGGTCCCATCGATGTACGGCACCTCACCTAATAGTTATTGATGACATGTTCACCAATATATAGATAATTTTTTATCCAAATATTCTCCAAGCATGCTGCAGCAACTTGATCTCTAAGTCCTGTGGCCTCACCTAATAGTTATTGGCACATTTTTTAGTTAAGTCCGACCCACCATTCACCAGTAAGCACAAAGCCGTCATTGGGTCCCTCACCTAATAGTTATTAGGTCCAACCCCATCTTATCTCGGGGCATCTAATGCTAATAGAGTGATTGTACCTTTTTGATTCAACCAAACCACTGTAACCAGTCGAGAATGATCAACGTCAGAAAAGGCACCTACATCTCTACAACATTAGAAGACTGGTAGACTTAATATTTAGTAAGAAGATTTAGATTTAGATCTCTTCTAATAGTCACATACATCTGATGTAGATGACTAATTGGTTTAGGTCAGCACATCATCTTATGTCTGACCAACCTAGTAGGCATGGGTGAACTCTAGTCAACAAGTAACCTGATACAAAACCTAATCTTCTAAAATGGCCAAGTAAGTGAAGATGAGTGGGGGTCCCTCCGTTGCTTTCTTTAGACACTAACGAATTGGTTAGATCAGACAACGGAATCAATTAAGAACCACCATCTAAGACTTGCCTTAGACACTAAATTGGTTGATTAGAATCAATTAGGTTAACTTATAGACCTGGGCTAGAACCTTTGAGTTAAATTCGATCTTGATTTAATCAATTCATATCACATGTGAATCAATTTGACCAACTACAACTAAACTCAATTTTGAATTTTCTGACCTAATCCTAACCAACTTTTCATTAGGTTCGATCAACTACTCAAAATCGAAAAAGAGTTCTAGCCTGATCTAATCTATGATCCTAATTGTAGTTTAGTCTCTAGACCTAATTTGTTCAACCCATACCAAAATCCATGTTTAATGTATTGAATTTAGATCTTAAATTCATAATTTAGATCTTTTAATTTGAATTTTAATTCTCAATTAAGTACATTATAAACATGGATTTTAGTTTAGATGTCGAAATAATTTCTGATCTAAACTATTTATATTGTATCTCATATAATTTTGCTATCTACAGAATCAAGTCGACTCGCCCTGGTACTTGAGTTGACTCACACAGTGAGATGACTCAACACTGAGACAAATAGAAAATTATGGACCTAACCTGTACTATTGAGTCGGCTCATCAGCAAATGTTCTGACCTGTCAGGATCTCGAGTTGACTCCGACAAAAAAAGTTAACTTGCCAAGCACTCGAGTCAACTCGAACAAGAATCAAATCAACTCCACAAGCATGCCAATCACGGTTTCATAGTTTTATGCAAATAGAACCTAGAGTTTTGGATCTAGGGTTTTGCAGAAATTAAGTTTCAGATCATGTGTCAAAAATTATATATCACATATATCATTTACTGATCTAAAACACATACTTAATACATGCATGAACAAATCTAGATGTAAAATATGTATCTCATTATTTTTTTTTTGGTTGTTCATCTTTATAGGAAACATCACAATCGGCACACCTACACATCATAAGAGAATCCATCGAATAGGCAAGAGAGAGACTTTAATCCCTTCCTCTTATGACCGATCGGTCATAGTGATTATCTCAATTTAATTACTAAGCTACTAAAAGATTAATCTAACATATCACATATGTAATCAAATAAAATTCAGATCTAATTATCTTTTATATATCATACATATGAACTATAATTCAGATCTATGCATGCAAGCATATATCGCAGGTATAAAATAATTTCAACAATCATACTAGATCCAAATTAAATCCTAATTAACGTATTTAGATCTAAAACTAATTTCAGATCTGAATTACTCATGATTTATTTCAGATCTGAAATAATTTTAGATCTGAAACAATCCTATAATCACATTACAATATGCAAAAATTTCAGATCTATCATTAATTAATGTTCTACATTGTTCTAAGACAATCTTTCAGCATAATAGAGTTATGTCAGGATAATCTTATTTCAAAATGATGTCTAACATCTAACTAATCTTTTGATCTAATTTTATAAATCAAATTTTAGATTTGAGGAGGTTTTATATTCGTATCAGAATCTGACTCTAATACTACTGTTAGAAAATAGGTTGATTTCATGCATGTAGTTAAAAATTTTAACATAAAACAGATTTATGTATGTAGTGGAAGTAAATTAATTAAAATCTTTTAGTTTAACAATGCATCAGATCTTATCTGTAAACCATGTGCTGGACCTTGACACGAACATGTCACCTTGGTCTGAGATCTAAAATCAAACACAAAACACATTAGAAGAAACATCAGAGATCTAATCTCCATACCTTTGGATCCCATGGATGTCCAGGGTTCGAGTCATAGCCGCGCAAGCGCCCGACCTCTGCTGGTATCTACACAGAGATGCCTGATCAGAGCATCGAAACCACTGATGTGCTAGCACCTTATAGGCCTCGCTCCTCAGCTTTGGATCTGATTCTTCTTCTAAAACTCGAAGAAGATGAAGGCTGCGCGAACCCTTTCACACAAATCTGATGGGATCTGAACCGGACCACGAAGAAGAGAAGAAGAACCTTTCTTCTTCTTTTTCTCTCTCTCTTTTAGATCAGATCTAATCAGATCATGGGGCATGGAGGCATAGAAACAAGGGAGGAGGGTGTGGAGGAGGAGGAACGGCAAGGAACAATTCATGCACACCATACCACACACCAATCTCTTTTTCCCTTAATATTTTGTTGTACAAAACATTTCCCACCACCCCAAACTAGATAGGATCTTATCTGGTTTAATCCAAATCAAATTTGAATTTAGGTTGATCCTTATCTAGAAAGAGGGATGGCGTTAGGATAGTAAGAAGCTTGCGGTATGATGAAAAACATGGAAGAATCACTCATGCGTGCGCCCTTTTTTCTCCTCTATGTTTTGTCATAGAAAATCAACTCCCACACCCTATTCTAATCAAATTAGAATCTCTTCCAGATAAGGTATCTATTCAAATCAAATTTGTATAGAAATTTGAATGAGAGAGAGTCCCAGAAAGATGGGGCACCAACTATTGGTGCCCCTCCACCCTTCACGTGTGTGAAGAGAAAAGGGGATGCATCTTCATGCACCCTTCTTTCTTGCATGAGATAAAAAACTAGAAGCTCAAGGAATCTAGGCTCTAAGGGTTAGGTTCAATTTGATTTAAACTAGATCCCAATCGGGTTCAAATTGAGCTCGAATCGAATCGAATTCGAAAGGCTATCAAACCGATCCAATCAGACTTAAAATTCAAATCTAATTTGGATAATTAAACTCAATTAGTATTAAATTAAATTAAGTCCAATTAAATTAAATTTGATTCAAATTAATTAAGACTAGATCCATAATTTAATCAGCCTAAATTAAATTACAACCCTTGCAATTAAGTCTCTATGCTAATAATTAGCAGCTACCAAAACTGTAATACTTACAAATTAGTAGTTTTCAAAATTTAAACTATCAATCTAATTGATAATTTGAATATAATCCAAATTATTTATCAGATCATGCTCTTTTTGTGTATGAGCCCTCAGATTTTATTCTGTCTGGTAGTGAGACATACCGTGATCTCCGTCACTGTATCATCGAAACTCTTTTTAATGGACTGAAAAGATTCCAACTCACCCCAACAAGGATCTTTGATCCAAAAATAATCCTAGTGAGTTCTCATGATCCATCAGTGGCACCTAACAGTATGTAATGGCAACCCAGCAAAATAGAAGAATAAACTCCTAGGTGCAGTTACCATGTAATACAGTCCCTTTATCATGAGTCCCGACTAGACAGAGGTCAAGGAGAACTCATCAAACCCCATTGTCAGTCACATACTAGATTGGCTCGACTCGAGTTCATTTGTGAATCCCATAAAATTTTTTTTCAGTATTCACACTTGCTCTGGCCAGAGACTTCTTGAACTCAGTCTTGCGAATCGCATAAGACTACTCCTTTCTTACCAAGGTCGATAGTTTCATCTAAGTGTATTCTACTTCAAACAGCAAATCTGAACCTACAATAGCCAACATACACAGTAAGGACCTGAATGGCTAGGGACTAAGGGAACATGCAGTCAAATTAAGTAGCCTGGCTGCAAATAACCAACACACCGTAGGTCAAAAGACCAGTCATACCACTGCAGCATCGATAAAATCATTGACGAGTGAGTAGATATCCATGTGGTTTCTCATATTGATCACGCTCAGTATAAATTATTCTCTAACAACTATCTGTATTCTCACCCCAATGTCTCTACACCATAGACTTGAGACTCTTCTATTCGAAAGAGAGGTGATCTATACACCGATCTTAAATGGATTGATCACTATCCACTGTGATGATCCTACGATCGGAAGCATTTAGAAATTAACCACTAATAATGTTTGTCTCAAATTTTCAGCACCTTAAGAATATACAAAATCATCTTTATTAATTTTTAGGCTAAATCATGGACACATACAACATGATTGATAAAAATTGCCCGACAAGTACAGAAACATGCCCTAGAGAAATATATGTATCAGTCAAGATTAGCTTCTAGGGCACACATCTAACATCTACATCTCGTATCATTATCGAGATCATATGTTGATTGATGCCAGGATCGGTGAACGAGTTCTTGAGTTGGACGTCAGGAGCTCATGATGTAGCCTGGGAGATATTTCTGATAAGTCAAACTGGTTTAATTTTAAATTTCGATATGTTGGTACTTTAATTACATATTAATACCCACTTGCTTCTATCTTGTAAGAGTATTATCAATTCGAGACTCTCCAGGATGAGGAGGCTGACTATCGGATCTTCGAGGAGGTGGCCACACGGAAGCTCCAAGATGGCCTCTATAGCCTCTGGCAGTCCGCCATCTACCACTCCAGTTTCAATCACCATCGGACTGGAGGTCCTTCATGGATCATTGATATGGGCAGACATAAGGTAGGCTCTCTGCAATCAGTGGAGTAGCAAGGAGTACTCCGATAAGCAGCAGAGGGCTTGACAGAATCAGAATGCCCAACAGGATCCGATCAGGCATAGGGGGGCTCGATCGGCACACATGTTATGGCAGACAGACTGGTAAGAAATCTATACTAAAACTCTTCACTAGAACTATAAAAACTCTTATATGTATATTTTAATTAATTTAATTTTATTATTTACTTATTGTAGATACAGCAACTAGATCGTCCACCAGACCAACTGTAGTTGTGGTGAGCCATACACCAGTCTAAGAGGACTGGTGACTATTTAGATTCTATGTCATGACAGATGGTGGTAAGAACTTCCAACTTTATTTACTAATTAAGTTGTTATAGGATCTGATTTTATATTAGAACTAATGTATTTCTGAACTATGCAGATACGTTATGCAGTGTACGTCGTTGAGAGGTACGGTAATGACCCATCTTCTCAGGCTCCGTTGACCTTGAGGGATGGCTCAGTGCCACTGGGGGGGTGAGTAGGAGTTGGGTCATAGGATTCGGCCACCACTTTGACCTCCATCGACTTGATACCCTTCAACGTCCTCATAGGCCTCGACGTCCCAGACCTGGAGCGATGCGCATATGGAAGAGGCCGTGTAGAGGCTTCTAAGCCAGCGACCTCATAGCCTTCTGGATGCTATCCGTGATATGGTCATGGAGCTTATCCAGGACCTACAGCTGCATAACCGGCTGGACTTGTCATTCTAGCCATCACATCAGGTAATTATATTACTAAACCCTTTTACTGGTTTTAGATTTTTATATTTAGAAGCTTCATATATTTAGGTTTGAGTCCGAAAAGGAGATTTAGGGACTAAAATTCAATTTAACCATCCAATCGATGGGCCGAGGGTGTCTATTGTTGAAAAATATGTCCTAAAACCAATCGTTTAACGATTGTGCTAATTATAATTGTATATGAATAGATAAATAATAAAGTTATTTGACTTTCTTCATCACAAGATTACATCTTCTAATGAATTTTTGTATTGTGATGAAGTCCTTAGGATTACTTTGATCGATAAAGGAGGATTTATTGCATAATTTCTAAACTAGTTCGTGACCAAATGATATGCTATTATTAGGACGATAGTGATATCAAGTGTAGGTCATTGTGTACCATATGCATTGATTATCCTCATAATCAAATGGTGTGGAGATACTGGTATGGCATGCAACTGAGATATAGGAGTATATCATCACGAAATGTGACCAACTACGGAGTACTCTACTGTCAAGGATAGCTAATGAAGGGTATGGGTATAAATGTCCCTTCGACCTGAGATCATCACGGTGACTTGCAAGCAACTCACTATACTTTGGTATCGAACTATCTGAGTTTATAATTCAATGACGGAAGATTTCTGGATGCAGTCAAATACTTGTCAAATCGGTGTGTGAGTCAAGATGGGATTGATCCCTCTGAATTAATAGGAGTTAATGTATCTGTTGCTGCAAAAATCCGCCGGCGTCGGAGATGCTGGAGTCGAGGGTGCCGCGGTCGCCGCCGGGACCTGCAAAAGAAGTCTAAACCGGAGGTAGGGTTGCTCCGGCAAGACCCTCTGACGCTCAAGTCAGTTCTCTGCCTTAACAAGAATGGAGTGCTCGAACGGAGATTTTAGCAGAGTTTTTAGATGGAGACTAGAGCTTAGAGAATAACGTATCTGGGTGTCTATTTATAGGCAGAGGGCGTAGCAGACTTGATGGCGACGCCTGTAACCGCCTGGTAGTGGGCCGTTCAGGAGTTTGTTACGGAGGGTAGTGGAGTAGGGGCGTGGACATCGTTGTGGCTTGCCGCGTGGGCTTGTTGTGGAGAGTGGAATGATGTCCGTTGTCGTGACTTGCCAGAGCATGATGGAGCCGCGTGGGGTTCACTGCAGGAAGCGGCGGGGCGTTGTGGCATTATAGTGGCCTGTCAGTGAGCCTGAGCTCGTCGGACGAAGTTCGGTAGGGGTGTTTGAAGGAGAGATATGATCCCCGGTCAGAAGAAAGTTCGGATGTTTTCGAAGTTGTTGATGAACCCGCTTTCGACGGGTATCTCAGATGTTGGCACTGCGCAGGCTGAAGTTGTTTCGCTGGGGAAGCCCTGTTGGAGAATTCCTATTGGCGAAGCTCGGCCGGAATCGGCCTGACGCGGGGGTTCACTTGAAGGCTGTCTGCTGGGGAGGCCTGGTCACATGAAGAGTCCGGCGGAAGATCGTCTGACGGCTGGACTTGGAAAATGTCGCTAAAACCTGTTCATCAGAAGAACCCGTAAACATTATTGAAGTTCGGATGGAGTCGATGAAGGTCGGTTGGCACTGTTGGAGGTCGGTTGGCCGTTGAGGAAATCCAGTTGCTGGAGCTCATCTGTGGTAGGAGTTCGTTCGACTATGGGGAGGTCCATCAGCTACAGGAGCCCGGTTGGGGCTCATTTTCATAGAAGCCCGGACAGGAACAGCTTATTGAAGAAGCTCGGCCGGAATCCCCCCGCGATATAAGATCGGGAGGCATTCGTCCATGGCAAGAGGTCCAGCAGGAGTTTATTTGAGGTAGACCACTCGTAGTTGGAGCTCGGGGTAGGTCGCCCATGCTAGAAGTTCGACGCTATCCGCTCTTTGGCGGGAGCTCGGAGTTGATCGCTCCTCGAGGGAGTTTGGATGACGTCTGCCTGGGTGGGGGCCTGAAAAAGGAGTCCGGTTCCTGTAGGAATTCGGATCGACTCTTCCTGCAACAGAGGTTAGGAGAAGTCCGGCTCCCGTAGGAGTCTGGACATAACAACCAGCTCTCGTAGGAGTCTGGTTGAAGTAAACCGGCTCCCGTAGGAGTCCGGATGAAATTACCTACCGTTGGAGTTCATCTCCCGTAGGAGTCCGGGTGGATCTGTCCGCTCTCGTAGGAGCTCGGTCGAGACGGAATGGCTCCCGTAGGAGTCCGGATGAAGTAGACCGGCTCCCGTAGGAGTCTGGACTGAATTCTCCTGCAATAAAGG
>KE505411.1:0-11568 GCA_000441515.1 Elaeis oleifera
TTGAATTCTTGCATCTAATTTCTACACCTTGCTTAAATCACTTTCTACATATATCCTGCTCATTGTTATTTAATCTTGGTGGTTCTAAATTAACTTTAAAATTTCAAAAACCCAATTCACCTCTCTCCTCTTGGATTGCATAGCCGGACAACATCAGTAATTTATCTTTTATTATTAGTTAATTTATTTTAATTTCTTAATTATCTTTTATTTACTCTATTTTAAGTTTTTGCCTTATATTGCTTTTCATATATCATAGATTTACTGCTTTCTAGCTAGATTACTTTATTTGCATGCATAGAAAAAATTTTTGCTTTCTATTTACTACTTTTTATAGCTTAAATAATTTACTACTTTATATAATTAGTGATTTCCTATTTTCTAAGTAGATTAGACTGCTTGTCTTTTATTTAGATTATGTAGTTACCTTATAATCTTAATTTAATTTAGTTTTTTTTTAGGTTAGACTCTCTAGATCTTCTCACAGTTAATTAACTTAATTTAAAACTTATCTCTTATTTCTTCTTGTTTAAAGATAACATAATATAAAAGAAATAAAGACACCATATAACACTTAACTAAAATAAAGAAACTAATTAAAACTTAAAAGCTTCTTACTTGTGTTGGACATTCTTACTTTTTATATTGCATATTTCTATAAAACACTTTAAGGATACTTAACTTAATTAAATAAGATAGGATGGAGATTTGATCATCTTTCTTTGGCCCACAAATTATCATTCTGCATTTGTATTGATCTAAACTTTAATTTAAAATCAATCAGACGTTGGCCCCTAAGGACTCTCAAGCTTAATAGGACAAAAAATTCTAAGAGTTAGATCGGATAAAGGTTAGTTAGTTTAACTGGTGTTTAAAAAAGTAGTTCAAAGATAAGATCTTGAGGAAGGCGGTTATTTAATTAGTTCTATTTACTTATTTGATAAATTTTAATTGGTCTCTAAGAAAAGCAACGGGGGACCCCCACCAACCTTACACTTATCTGGTCAATTGAGTCGCTAGTCTTTTACTTGGAGTGCTCGAAAGTGATCTTGACAGTTAGGAGCTATCTAGATTTAGGACAATACTTAGCTAGGATTGATTGACCTATTTGATTGCTAATTGAAAATATCTAACCTAAATTAAATTCTTCATATCTATCTCTCTAGATCTAGGACTCCTTTAGGCTTCTCATCTTTAGAACTTCTCTCTTTCTTCTTCTTCTCTTGTCTTCTCTTCTTCTTCTCTCTCTTTTCCTTTAAATAAAAAAAAATAATCAGAGCAATCCAATTCTACCATATGGCTTCACCCCTAAAAGATATAATAGAGGAAGCTATCCTAGAAGAATTTCTCATGACCCAATGTATACATGTTAGGATCCTTTTGGAGTGGATGATTTTGATCTAGATGGGTATGTTGAAAATATGTACATATTACTAGAGCCACCCAATTTTAGCACCACTTCCCCATGGGCTAAGACATATAAGTCTTAACCTGAAATACCTGCTCCAATAGTTTCCTCTTTAGAATCGCCATTGGTCCTAGAACTGAAGCCACCCTCGATCACACCTGAGTATGCATGTATAGGACCATATGATATGCTCTCAATAATCAGTGTATCAAATCCAACTCCTAGTCCAAAAACCAAATTTAGGAGCATTTTAGAAGAATATATAGAAATAACACTTAATAAACAAGAGATGAAAAATAGGATCGCAAACCATCTTCCAAAAATTGATAATAATGAAAGAGTGGAACTTATCAATAATAGGGTTGTGAACTACTTTTTGAAAATTGATGACAAAGTAATAAAATTTATCAATAATGGGGTTGCAATCTATTTTCTTAAGATTGGCAATATGAAATTATTGGAGTTTATCAATCTCATATTCGACACAGGATAAGTAGAATTATGAATTCTGACTGAAGACTTTCAACTTAGCATTTGTTGGGAGGCAATCTAATATTTATTTTTTTATTATTCAATTTTTTTTGATTTTATAAGAATTTAATAAAGGATCACTAGCCAAATTAGGAGAGAAGCACATCTTCAGCATCCTATAAGAGCCCATTGGAGTACAAGAAAGAATCTACAAAAATATATTAGGTGGTATCTCTCTTTTTTCACCCTTTTAAAAGTTTTTTCTCTTCTTCCATTAGGGACAATGAAAATTAAGTTGGAGAGAGAATAAATAAATAAATTAAAAAATTAAAGTCCTTAAGTGAGTTAGCATTTAGTGTGTCGGCATCCAATTATGCTTAAGAATCAAGCTGAACTAAGCAAGTTTTTTTAAATTGATGAACAGATTAGAGAGTTTGTGAGATACTGAGGGATCAAATATTAAGAAAATCTAATAAAGAGTTAAGTTTAGAATATAAATATTTTTTTCGGTGAGCACTTCTAATTCTTCTTACCCTCATCAAAGAAGAATTTATCTCTTATGGGCTAGCATAGGATAACTATATATTTCTTCATAAAAAAATTAGTTTCAAGTACTTTTCACCCAGTAATCGATTTTTTGCCTAAACAAGCATTGAAGTTCACATCAAAAGATGAGAAGGGCAAAGAAGCTCGTTGTAAGATTAATCTTAACTCGTAGTCTGTTTGATTCGAGTAAATAAGTTTGAGAGATATTTATACCTAGTGTCCTAAAGTCGTCTGATTTAAGAGTCATTGGCTGAAAACTCACTATATGGATCAGATAGAAAGCTTAATGGATTAAGACACTCAATAATAGTACAATATTATAAAAAAAGAGAGAGAAGAGTAAAGTCTAAACATCGATCTCCTACTGAGTAATCGGGCATCTCATCTAAGTAAGCGTTGTGGTTTGCATCAAAAAGTGGGCAACATAAAGATATTTTTATAATAAATGAAGGATGGAAGTAATAATACACTCACCCATATAAAGATAAATGATTTAGAGATATAGGTAGGAATAATTTAGAAAAAGTTCTGAAAAGATTTAATGTTCTTCACTTAATTCTCATATTGGTCAAGTACTAATACCTCAATGACATATCTCACTTACGCTCTACTGAACATCAGTGACTCTTTTGAAAAGTTACTTGGTAAAATTTGAAACTCTAAGTTAAAAAGGTATCTAGCACTAAATTCTTTCTTTACTCGAGGATGAGTAAAGTTTAAGTTAGGGGTGTGATAAACATTTAAATTCGATTACTAGAGGTACTAAATATTATATTAATTGATATTATTTATAAGAATTTGATACTCTCTAGTCTATTTTGTAGGTGATTAGAAGTTTGGATAGATACGATTCAAATTGGACTCAAATCATATCAGATTTGAGTGAACCAGGCAACCAGCTCCCATTCTAGTGTGAACGCGACTTAAAAATTAAGGGTCAAAAAGCAACCTCTCTAATCAAGGATCGAGATTAGAAGATAAATGAAATTAAGTATGAATATGACTTAAATCTCAAGAGCTCAGATTAAAAGATTACTCTTCATGAAGATCTAGTGTGAACGTGACTTATAGATCAACAGAGGAGAAGCAATATGAAGATCTAAGGGTCCTTATTCATACTCCTACCTCTCTTCTCATGAAACCCTAGAGTCTCCAATACCTAAAACCCTCTTAAACTCTAGTCTCCACTTTATAAATGCACAGCCCCCTTCTCTTCCAAGGACATCAGCCCCCTTGTGGGGATCATCTCCCTCTCCTTCCCATAGCCTTAGGTTCCATGCCTAAGCCCTTCTTCATGCCAACCCTATTCTTTCAAATTTTTAGCTAGCCATAAGTATAACCTTTTCTCTCAAACTTTGCCATCCCAAACCTCCATTAGTCCCCTACAAATCATAAAAATCTCATATTCAAAAACCTCTAAAAAGTCCTCCAAATATTTCTTCTTTCAACCCTACAAACTACAGCCTACAACCTAAAATTTCAGCAACCCTCTTCCACCTTCCAACCTCTTCTAAACCCACTTTTCTCAGCCTATTCTCTACCAAATCTTTTTTCATGCTGCTGAAGATCTTCTCCAAATTTCAAGAAAGGAATCTCTAGAGTACAAGATGCAGATCGTGGTGAAAAATCTTTCGATGGTCGGCTAAACATCATATCTCAGGAAATCATTAGACTACTTGTAATGACAGTATTTTTATTTCTCTATCTTTTATATTTCTTTCTTATTATGCAATAAAAGACTTGGCTTTTCTTCTTTTATTTTATACCATTTATTTATTTTATATATGATACAAGTCTTTGAATAGCCGATGACTGCATAGAGACGGATCGTGATCTAAGGATACGATCTGTACTTAATGAGAAAAGCTATGTTCGAAAATCGATTATAGATTTATTGGTTTATGTATCTAAATAATTTTGACTAGCCTATAACTTTAAGAGATGAGCCATGATCTAAGAGTACGGATCGTGCTCTCTAAGATCGGTTATATCTTTATTGATTAGATACTAATCCAAAATATGTTAAGAAAAGTATCAGCTATCTAACAAGAAAATAATTGAGATCCTAAAAATCTATTTTATACTTGCATCCAACCTTTAATTAATTCTCTTTATTTACTTATTTTTTATTAATCTAAATAGTTTTTAATTAACATTAATAATGCTATCTAACCTAAAACTAACCCACTCAATTGTAACTAACACGATCCCTGTGGATACGATCTTAACTCATACTATCTATATAGTAGTAAATTATATTATTTTTAATCACCTACGATAGTGATCACTACTCGTGTTTGGCCTTCACTTCTAGTGGTTCTGATAACTGACACAAATCATCCTCTCACTAGCATAGTTACTTTGTATCAATCGTCAACCTTATAATCACCTAAGATCTATGTTGGCTCATCTATCGTGCTTGCATTGGCCCCCTCTCTCTTTGTTCGGCCTCTAAAGTAGTTTTCAATGCTTAGTAATATTTCTTATATTGGTTAACTAGAGGTATACACCTTGTATTGTGATTGATCATAGCCCAAGTCTTGAGTTATTGGCTTGCTTAATGATGTTATAGTCAAATTCTACCTCTTTGATTTATAGGTAGGACTTTTTATGGTTGAACTCTATCCAGCTCAGTAAAGTTTATATAATTTTTGTCTACCTTCATTTTGTTTAACCTCATCCACATGATGCTTACCCATTGCTTCCAACTAAGTTATTGAGATGCGATGTAAACAATACTCTCAATATCTCATTGATTGATGATTAAGAGGTTGATAGGATGTATGTCATCACACTTCAATCCTTATAAAGTAGAAATCTATAGTTATAGTCCCAACTTATAAATCATTTGTTGTGGCTCTTTTAGTGAAGTATCACTTCTGCCCCTAGTAGTCTAGTTATATCTTTGTTATTCCTTTAAGTCGTATGCTTCTTCGACATCTCTCTTTATGGAATACTTCCCTGTACCAAAACAACCAATACATTGTTCAAAGGACATTCCACATCCATAATGATCTTGTTTTATCTTCCATATTCATGGGGATTTTGCTTGATCTTATAGTAAAGTGAACATCTTCTCTATAAATAGGCCTTCTGCCCTTCTCTTTTAGTACTTATTCTTCTTCATCTTTCTAACGATCCTCATGCCTCTTATTGATTTTTTTTTATTTATCTTGATGAATAAAGCTGAGTATTATCAGAACAATCTATTTTTTTGATTAACTGCCTTTAGACTAATCTATTGAATTAAAACACTGTCACAAACCAATGTATCATTACAAATGAATTTTATTATCGAATTAGAATTCCATCACCTATAGCTTGCTGTTTGGTTGAGCAATTCCAAATCGACTAATTAATATCTTCTTGATCGACCTTCAGCTAGTCATGTGCCCTCATCTTTTTTTGGCCGAGTTGAAGCAGACCTTTGCATATTTTCACTCTTATCAATAGAATTCACACCTAAGCTTTAAGCCTACTACACATATTTACCTCCATTGCAATTGATGAAAAAGTGTAGCGGGCAGAATGTTGGATTGTTCTAAAGCTCCAATAGGCCAATGATAGTAAAGGATTTGTTAGCCTTATTCAGGAGAGAAGTGAGCACCTTGAGGGTCTTAGTTTAATTGGCCTTCTATTCACACTTTTGTAATTATGTTAGCTGAAAGTAATAAAATAGCATGACCCTTCATTTTTGTGTTCTCCTTGTATGCCTCTCACAATATAAAATAATATTTTTTAGATACTTCTCATTAATTATTTGAGTATCAACATTTTTCAGTATTCGGCTTATCCTTTAGTAAATCAGCCATAGGCTGGCCAAAATTTCTAACATTGACCATCCATTAGCCAATCTAGAAGAACCAGATCGAATCTTTTGAAATAGAGCTTACCGACATCTATGGAGAAGTACAACTCAAGGAGGAAGAAAAAAGTAAGGTTCGAGCCAATGTCCGAAGCTCTCTAAGAGGAGCAAGAGAGAATTGAAAAGACTTGTGAAAGTCTTGTAAAATAGAAATCTATCGTAGCAAAGCATTATTATTTGCATTAGCCTCTTGGCCAAAACTTTAGTAGAATTCTTTCTTACTAGATAATACACAATATCATTTATTCATTCTACTTCTATATTAAATTTATCACTTCTTCAATTTTCTAGCAACTTTTTTGTATATCATTGAGATCATACTACCCAAAATCTATATGAGGATCTTTGATTATATGTACTATTGAATAGTAGACCAAGTCCATTCTTGCATTGTTATGCTACTTTTGGTACATGAACTCGAAGTGCACATCATAAAGAAAACTCTTGAAGCATCCATTGAGCAGGTTGCCCCTTGGTCCTCATAATGCTAATGATCGGTACTATAAAGCCATTGTAATTTTGTCCTTCACTCTTGGACAAATGATTTGAATTACTATCGGTATGGATTTGCCAACTTCACTAGTAATCTTTTGCAATTCATCATGATCAATAATCCCAAATATGGGCTAGATATTGATGAAGTAACCATTGATAATTTGGTCTATTATAACTTTGTTTGCATAATTTCTATGCTCTCTCAGTCAGTTGATTCTAAGAGCTTTATCGAATAATTTTTGATAGTTACCTCTTATTAAGTTAAAGCCTCTAATTCAGATGCTTCATAGACCGCAGTACCTCCGTACACTGGTTGATAAGCCGATTCAACATCACAAAAATGGACTTGGCTATTTCAATTATAGATTTTGCCGAAATATATTGTAGCTTGGCATATCAACTTTCAAAGAATAAGTTTTAAATGTATTGCAAAAATGAATCCAAAGATGTTGCTTATTGCTCCAATGGTGGCCTTAATACAGCAGCCACCTTCTCTACAACTACTTTCTTGACTTCTTTCTAGGATGTTATGATGATAGCTGTGTTGTATCCCATGGCATGCACCAAAACTTGTTGGCATGAAGCTTCTCTCACATTGTGTGAGGGGATGAGTATACCAAAGAACTTGTTGGCACAAATCCAATGACAATAGTAGATAGGTGCGAGGGCATGTCATGGACGTTAGAGCAGCTAGAAAGATGTTGGTTGAAGGGAGGATATATGGTAGGATGGATCTAGGTGTCTTGACTTCTAAGAATTTTTGCCACTATCACACCACCATTCAAACGAGATGGATTTGGATTCGAATAGGAATAGGAGAGCAGCTTATACTATGGTAAAAGAGATATAACTTAACATGACTTTTAATGCAAAAAATTATTGCTAAGCTAATATAAAATACATTGATTGAATTGTCCCAAGATCCTTATAGAGTACAAATTCAACTTTTTATACTAAATATAGTAACTATCACTCTGATGATTACTACCACATTTGGTTTCCACTCTTGACTGTTTCGATAATTGATACCAGGTACCCTCCTACTACCCATATTCACTAGTACGGCTGCTCTACACCAATTATTAGATAGATAATCATACATTATTAGCTTTGGTTCATCCATTGTACTCATGTTGGCCCCTATCTCTTTCATCCTATAATACTCTCTTCATCACTTAGGAATATTTTTCTATTGGTCATCTAGGTGCATACATCTTGTATTGTGATTGATCGTAGACCAAGTTTTGATCCATTGGCCTGTTCATCAGTGTCATAACCAAATTCTATCTATCTAGTCTATATCTCCACGTATAGGACTTTTATAATTGAACGTTGTCCAATCCACTAAGGGTCATATGTTTCATCCATCTTTGTTTTGCGCAACATTATCCATGTGGCGCTTATCTACAGCCTCCAACTAAATTATTGAAATAAGTCATAAACATGAGAAAAAGGAATAATGCACATCTAATGTACCCAATGTTTATGGTCATGGATTAATGGATCCATTGATGTTCAACTTATAGTATGTATTGGGCATCGATCCTATTTTTTATGTTATCATTATTCAGAAGTAAGAGCAGAATTTTCTGCATGAATTCTTATTAATAAACATATATAGGCTTGTCTTTACCAAAAAAAAAATATGTAGGCTTATCCTGACCCAGACCTACTGCGATCAATCTCCTGGAGCGCCTGACGCCGGTGAAGAGCACCTACAAAAGAAGTCCACACTGATCGGAGTTATATCCAATGGAGATTCTCTGATGCTTAAGTCAGTAGAGAGTGGTCAAATAAGAAGTAGAATATCAAAATTGATAGAATATCAGTCCAGAAGTTCTTACCAATGCTGTTCATTTACCTCTTTTTTATAGACGAGTTGTTGATAACAGTTTGTAATGGTTAGGCACATGGATCCCGCTTATTCCGATACTATGTGATCATGGGATGGACAGTTAATGCCTACTGATGATTATAGTATGTGGTCATTATGCACTTTCTATACTGGCAATTTCTAATATACCGACTTTATATCGATAGTCTGAGTGCACTGACTGTATGTCGGTACTTGAAGAAATTCAAATGACCATCGGTCAGTGATTCAGATATACCGACTGACCATCGATTATAAAGTCGGTCAGATCATCATGATTGACTTGGTCCCACCAAGGGGCCGATTGAGAAGTGCCGACTGTCAGTCAGCTTAGCGATTGACAGTCGACTATCTGTTGTTTGATATTGATATATAAAGTTGGATGATGCACTGATTGATGTTTCATCACCTATTGCCAACTTACAGTTGAGATGACCGACTATAAGTCGGGAGGCTGATACTAAATCAAGGAGAGCAGATCCGATTGCCCCAACAGTTGCCCTCCACTCCCAAGTTCAAGATGGAATGACATGTGACTTGACACGTAGCCTGACACGTTGGATGATGGAAGTTACCATGTATCATCTCAAGCCCTGATTCTACGGTCAATTCAGCTGCAGGTATTAATGATTCTCTCAAAAATCGAAAGATTTCTAGCTGTTTTGTCATTTTGATAGTCATCAGTTATCATTGGGATTTGATTTTGACAGTCGATCGATTCGATTTTGACAGTCAATTGCCATCAAATCGACTGTCAAAAATTCGATCGATTTGATTTTGACAGTCGATTGCCATCATGCCTCCATTTGTTATTGGCTCTCAATCATTCATGCAGATAGTGGCGATGTGGCATTATCAGGTGGTAGGTGCATCGAACCGATCGATCAATGGTCGATTTTGATGTAGCCACGTATCAAAATCCAAGGTAATCTCATTTTGGATGAGTTTATCCTAATCGTTGAGGGATTGTATACATATGAGATTGTTTTCTTCCCTTTGAATCTTTTGGTATTTTATTCATCATTCTCTTGCAACTGAGAACTGTTTTGTGAGTGTTAAGAGCTTCAGGGGTTTAAGAACCCCCTTCTTCCTTGTGTCATTGTGGTTTCTTGGGCATCGCTTAGCTTTCAGGTTAGGCTTTCTTCATCATTTTGCTTCCTCCACTTTTTGCTCCTTTTTGATTTTCTTTCCATCATTATCAATGGCAAGTAACAGTAGGAAGGGTAAAGCTAAAGTTAGGGACAGAGAAGATAGAGCCCCTAATCCTTTCCAGGGTAGCCGATCGACTGGCTCGATTGGTGATTCCCTTTTGAGGCCTGCAGCAGAGGTCTTCTCTCTGACTGACTCCACAGTCATTTATCTCCGAGAGCAGTATCGCATCCTAAAGTAGTTTTGATTGTTTGTGCCTATTGATGAACATAGGTGATTTCATGCATGTATTTAAAATTTTTTGAATAAAATATAGCAGAAGACAATTAGATTAATCATATCAACCTAGCATGCATATAATTTAATCATCAAATCAACCTACTCTAAGATCTATGATATTATATGTTGCATATAAAATCTGAAATAATCACAGAATAAAATCTGCATGCGTGGATGTAAGCAATAGATCACATCTACTTCTAATCTGAGTTCAGAACTCGATATCTGAGTGCGGATCGACGATTGTCACTGCTGAAAAATATGGTAAGGATGATCCTTGCTAGTTGCTCACAGCCGCACATACATCCGGCCTCTACGAAAAGTCCACTCGAAGCTCCGATCTGATCGATCTTCTCGAAAGTGCTAGCTCACATGAAGACCTTCTTGGCTAATCTAGATCTTTTCTTCAAATTTCTAAAACTTTTTCTAAAATTGAAGATAGACTTCTTGAGAAGATAAAAAGGTGAAAGAAAGATGGAGAAGAAAATAATTTTTCTCTCCTTTTCTTTCTTCCCAAATCCTGAAGACTAAACCTTAGGGTTTTTGATCTTGCGCTCACCCAAGAGAAGAGAACTCTTCTCTCCCTTTTCCACCAAGAACCCATGCCCCAAAGCCCCTTAACATAGAGAACTCCTTCTCTACTATCTTACATGTACAAAAGAAACAATAAAAGCCCCTTTTATTGGTGTGTAACAAGTGGGGATGAAGAGTCCTAGGTTTGTTGGACTCTTACTTGCCTTTTGTCGCCTCCTCTCATCAAATCACGCCCAAAAGAAATATGGGATGCCCAACTACTTATTTTCATGGTAAAACCAGATCTGATCTAATTTCTCATGATGAGAAACCCCCATGTTGCCACGCAAAATAAGAGAAATAAAGGAAGTGGCAGCAAGGTCTAAGAGATAATGTCAAACATTATCCATATGATATCCAATTTCAAATCTGATTTGAATATACCAAATAAAATCAGATCCTACCAAATTTGGACGTGAGATAGAGAAGAGAAAGGATTCTTTGATGTAAAAAATCTCATACAAAAACTATTTGTGTGTGGAGATAGATGGCATCAAAAATTATGGCACACGGGGAGGAAGAATCCAATACAATGTAGACTCTTGGTTCCTTTATTTGAATCCAAACCAATCATATCTGATTTAGCCCAAATAAAATAGATAAAACCCAATCTAATTAGACTCATAAGTTCTTAATCAAATTCTAATCAAATAGAAATTGATTGAATCAAAGTTCTGATCAAATCAGAGATATTTCTTTCTTAGCGATTAGGTCATCTCATAACCTAATTGGGTCAAATCTAATTGAATCTAATTCAATTAGATTTCATTTAATCCTTTTTGCTCAATCAAATTGAGCTAATCAACAATCTAATTGCTGATTAATCCTTCATTAATTCACTAATACTTGGTGAATAAATTTATTACAACTTTTGTATAAGGTTTTGTTGGGAATAGTGTCCCAAAGCCA
>KE505411.1:22586-46189 GCA_000441515.1 Elaeis oleifera
CCAGGTAAGTGAGATCGATGGAGGGTCTGCGAAGCTTGCTTTAGACACCATCGAAATTGTCAGATAAGTCACTCCCAATTAAAATCACCGGTCGAAATGCCAAACTTATCTTAGATACCAATTGGTAAACTAGTTTCGATTGGATCAGCCTAATGATTCGAGTTCAACCACTGAGCCACAATTAAGATCTATTTGGTCTAATCAAAGATATGGACTTGACCATCTACAACTATTGTATTGGTTCCAGAAAAATTCTGATTTAATCTAATTCAACATTTGATTAGATTTAATCAATTTTCTATATAGTCTATTAACTTTTTGATTCTAATCTTAGATCTAACCCAATTAAGAGGATCTGATTTGAGCTAACCCATACCCCCATATTTTATGTGAATGACATTAGATCTTTAATTCATAATTCTAAATCTAATCGATTCTTCACTTAATTCTCAATTAAGTTTAGCATCAACATGGGTTTAAGTTTAGATTTGAAATAATTTCAATTTTTATTTATAATAATTTACATCAAATATTATGCAAAGATTTTCTATTTTAAAATTGGGTCGACTCAATCAATATTGAGTCGGCTACACAAAGGGACTGGATCAACTAAGTTTAAAACTGGATCAGCTCAGCAATTATGCGAGTACGTTTCAGATCTGAAAAATCTTGCATAATCCTAAAATAAAATCAATCATAAACATTTTTTAGATCATATCTAAAATTGTTATGATTCGAAATTTATTTTTTATGATTAAAATAATTTTAATCATATAGATTAGATGTTTTATTTTCATACAACTTTATATCACATACAACAAACCTAGGGTTTCAAGATCTAGGATTTTGTAGAAAATAAGTTCTTTCTTTCGTGTTCTTCTTCATGGGATCTAATCATATGGCACTCCTACATGCCATAAGAGCACCCCATCAAATGAAAAGAGAAGACTTTTAAACCCTTCTTACTCCTATGATCGGACGGCCTGGTGATCAACCCAATCCAAGTACTTGCTAATCAGATCATCTAACCTAATCACATATCATATATGTTTGAATTTAGATCTAATTTAAATTACATCAGATCTGATCACAACCTTAGATCATATCTAAATCAGATTATAAACATCATATACAATATAAAAAATCAGATTTTATCAAAGATCAGCACAAATAAGGACAATCTTTTCATTGTAAGGGATAAATCTTATAGCAGGACAACCTTATATCAGTTTGTGCGATCAATCATTAATTAAATTCAGATATAAGATATCATATATCAGATCTAAATAAATTAAATTTTAGATTTAATATATACATATAACATATCATAACGAACCTAGGCTCTGATACCACTGTTGGTGAACGTAGACAATTTCATGCATGTATTTAAATTTTTTTGAATAAATATAACGAAAGATAATTAGATTAATCATATTAATCTAACATGCATATTATCTAATCATCAAATCAATCTACTCTAAGATCTATGACATGATATGTTGCATATAAAATCTAAAATAATCACATAATAAAATTTATATGCATAGATGTAAGCAGTAGATCACATCTACTTATAATCTGAGTTCAGAACTCGATACCTGAGCATCGGTCGATGATCGCTGCTGCTAAGAGATATGGTAAGGATGATCCTTGTTGGTTACTCATAGTCGCACACATGTCCGGTCTCTATGAAAAATCCACTCGAACCTCCGATCTGATCGATCTTCTCAAAAGTACTAGCTTGCACGAAGACCTTCTTCTTGGCTGATCTGGATCTTTTCTTCAAATCTCTAAAATTTTTTCAGAAGTTGAAGATAGACTTTTGAAAGAGATGAAGAGGTAAAGAAAGATGGAGAAGAAAATAATTTTTCTCTTATTTTCTCTCTTCCCAAACCCTGAAGACCAAACCCTAGGATTTTTGATCTTGCACTCACCTAAGAGATGAGAACTCTTCTCTTCTTTTCCATCAAGAACCCACACTGCAAAGCCCCTTATATTATGTAGAGAACTCCTTCTCTACTATCTTACACACTCAAAAAAATAATAAAAGCCCCTTTATTGGCATGTAATAAGTGAGGATGAAGAGTCCTAGGTTTGTTGGACTCTTACTTGCCTTTTGTCGCCTCCTCTCATCAAATCACGCCCAAAAGAATATGGAATGCCCAACCACTTATTTTCTATGGTAAAATTAGATCTGATCTAATTTTTCATGGTGAGAAACCCCCATGTTGTCACACAAAATAAGAGGAATAAAAGGAAGTGGCGGCAAGGTCTAAGAGATAATATCAAACATTATCCATATGGTATCCAATTTCAAATCTGATTTGAACATACCAAATAAAATCAGATCCTAGTTAAATTTGGATGTGAGATAGAGAAGAGAAAGAACTCTTTGGCATAAAAAAATCTCATACAAAAATTATTTGTGCGTAGAGATAGATGGCGTCAAAAATTATAGGGCAAGGGGAGGAAGAGTCCAATACAATGTGGACTCTTGGTTTTCTTATTTGAATTCAAACCAAATCACATCTGGTTTAGTTAATAAATAGATGAAATCTAATCTAATTAAACTTATAAATTCTTAATCAAATTTTAATTAAATTAAAAATTGATTGAACTAAAGTCCTGATCTAATCAGGGATATTTCTTCCTTAGCAATTAGGTCATCTCATAACCAAATCGGGTCAAACCTAATTGAATCTAATTCAATTAGATTTTATTTAATCCTTTTACTCAATTAAATTGAGATAATTAGTAATCTAATTATTAATTAATTTTTATTAAATTATTAACACTTGGTAAATAAATTTATTGTAACTTTTGTATAAGGTTAATCATCAATCGAATTGACGATTAAGCCTTTGAACAATTTTCAATCATTGATCAGCCACATAAACAGTCAGAAACTTCTTTTGAGTATGACCACATAGGTTCGAACCTAAGTCGATAGCATAAAATAAATTTTTGAATCAATCGATGTAACCATCTAGCAATAGTGATCCGACATCTGGATAGGTCGAATGATGGTGAAGCAACATTCAAGAACCTATTGACATATAGTTACCTTATAATTTATCACTTTGATCCTAATACTCGAGGATGTCCTAGGATTTAACTGTCAATTCTAGATAAGTCATCCACATTATATTTAATTTTTAAATCCATCACATGGATTATTCGGATCCAGATTTTGCTAAATTGAAATACATTGATACATTAACTCCTACTAATTCGGAGGGTCAATCCCATCTTGACTCACACACCGACTTGATAAGTACTTGACTGCATCTAAAAATCTTCCATCACTGAATTAAAAACTCAGTTAGTCTGGTATCAAAGTATAGTGAGTTGCTTGCAAGTCATCGTGGTGATCTCAGATCGGAGAGACACTTGCATCCATACCCTTCGTGAGCCACCCTTGACAGCAGAGTGCTCTACAGTTGGTGACGTTCAGTGATGATGTACTCCTATATCTCACATACATACCATATCAATGTCTTCACACCATTTAGTTATGAGAACAACCAACGCATATGGCACACAACGACCTACACTTGATATCGCTATCATCTTAGTAATAGCGTATCGTTTGATCGCGAACTAATTTAAGAACTATGCGATAAATCCTCTTTTATCGATCAAAGTAGTCTTAAGGACTTCATCACAATATAGGAGTTCGTTAGAAGATGCAACTTTGTGATAAAAAAGGCTAAATAACTTTTATTATTTATCAATTTATATATATTTATAATTAGTACAATCATCAAACGATTGACTTTAGGATATATTTCCCAACAGTACCTGATTCAGATAGTCGGATGATTTCTCCTCCTCTGGATCAGATCACTTTTTATGTTGAAAATCTTCAATCTAGCCTCCATTTTCCAATTTTGGAGTTCATTCAGAATGTCTTGAACTATAACCGACTCTCACTACAAGAAATAAGACAATTAATTATGCAAAAAAGTATAGTTAAATATCAAAAAAGCATAGCTAAATATGACTACAAGCGTAAAACATATCGGCAAATATGCATCAGCAAAAGGGGGGTCGTTGATTCCTTTTGCCGACGGAAAGATTTTTCCATCAGCAAATCTCAACTTTTTTCGATGCTTTTTTTAGCATCATTGATTATTTACCTATGCTTAAAATAAGCATCGGCAAAAAGATGTTTTAGCTCAGCTCAGCTTAGCTTTAAATCTATCCAGCTCAGCTCGTGTCGAATTCCATTTGACTCTTTGTTACCTTTGCCTTATTGTGCCATATGATCCCGATCGTGCCTCAAGTTTCTCTCTTCTGACCTTTCTTCGTCCTTTGCCCCTACCCTAAGGTCGAGGGTTGGTGGTTCTTTTCTCCAAGGAAGGATCTGTCTTTCATCATCGGCCTTCCTTCTTCCATTCATGATTGGAAGACTCAATTTTTTTTGTTTCTTCTTCCTTATCCTGGGGCTTTCTTTCTACCTGGGAGAGTTCGGATACAAGTTTGAATGAGAATAATCGGGTTGATGTCACCAACAGAGAAGACTTCCTCCATCTGAAGGATATAAAAGTTTCTCCACAGAAGGAATTGTTGACAGAGCAGACTCTCTACGATGCCGAACTTGGTTCGACACCCATCGTAGGTATAGCATAATGTAGTTTTTAGTTTCTTACGTTTATCTGACTTCAGATTTTAACCAAATCATTTGTTTCTACATGCAGCTATGCAATCTTCGATGTGAGTTTCGACGGCTGATATCCGACAATTCACCGCCAAGAAGAGGTCTGTGGCTGATGCAGGGCCCTCTAGAGCTCCAAAGAAAAGTCGGGCCGACACTCAATCGGTGGTGGTGATCGAGATTGATACTCTGTCGATAGTCATCCCTGGGCCTAGCACTGAGCCGGTTATAGCATTGTTGGCTCCGATAGTGCTTCCATCAGTTGAAGCACCTCCATCCGGTAGGAATCGGATAGAGACAACAATGTTACTGTCGTCAAACCACCACCGGCCAGAACCATGCCGGCCAGAGCAACGTCGATGGAGTCTCGATCAATTCCTATGCCCGAATCAGGATCGATCGAAACAAGACCGACACTATTTTGGGTATGTTCAACACCCAAATGGATGGCTGCATCAAGCGATTACCCGTCCACTGGAGAGCAAGGAAAAGCACCGACTACTTCGATTGATGTGGATCGTCGACAGACTTTATGAAGCTCTTCGACATTCGGATTCCAGCAGATGAGTCGGCTTTAGCGAATCCAAAGTTGGCCAAATGGCTCATCGAGGCTACATTTCTCCTGACTAACCGAAAAAATAGGAAGAGTCAGACTGTATCCGACATGTTTTCATCTTTCTATCCAACAATCCTCAGTGTAAGTTTACTTTGCTTCCCCTTTTATTTTCTTCACTTATTTTTCTAATTGCTTTCTCTTTTTTCAACTGGCGCACGACATATCAGTGCTGGAGAGTGGGTATCGAAAGATTGCGGATTTCCATCGGATGTGCAGTGATAGGGTTTCGATCATGAACGCCGAAAAAGCTGCTGCTCTGGAACATCTCCAAACTGTGATGGAATAGGAGGGGAAGCATCTGAAAGAGATCTTCCAAATGAAGGTCGAGTTAGAGTCAGCCAGAGCTGAAGTAAAGTTGGCAAGAGCTGAAGTGGAGTCAGCCAGTAGTCTATCATGTCTCAAGAAGCCTGGATCAAGAAGAAGAAGCATGCACTCAATAAAGATCGGAAGGATTGTGACAACTTCTTCAAGGAGTTGGAGGAGGAGCGGGAGAAGTATTGGGCCACCGAACCGCTAAGGAGGAGGCGAAGTCGGCTCAAGAGGCTCTCAGTCGGGTGCAGGAGCAAGCCGTCGAAGATTACAAGAACTTAGAGAATTTCAAAAATGAGATCCTCGAGGGTGGCAGCACGTCTTACTGGGTCAACTATGAGGATGGCAGGGATGCGATCGAGAAGTTTTACTCAGACCTGGACCTGAGCTGCATCATCGTCCCAGCAGCTGAAGAAGGGCAGAAGAAGAGCCGACTGAAGGAGCAGCTGCTCTGATTGAAGAAGATTCATCGGCTATCATGGAGCCCACCCCAATTGCTAAGGAAGTCACACCAGCATCGGTCGGAGTAGAATCGGCCACTGTTGAAGGCCACGAAATCAAAGTCGTGATAGTTACCGACACAGTCACGAATGAGACCGACTGGTGATCAGCATAGATGTGATAGGCTTTCTTTTCTTTTACTATCAGACTGTAGTTTGACTTTTCTTTGTAATTGGACCTTGGTCCAATTTTATACTCTTTTGTTGAGGAAATGAATGGAAAATTTTCTAAGTATTGAAAACTTTCTGAGTTTCAAACTCCTTATATGTTGTCTTTTGTTCATCTTGTTTGTCGCAGATGATCATTGTTAATGCAATCGAATGCCAATCGGGCAACTGATTATCAATCGGTGTGTCGAATGATGATTGATAGTCAGTCGAATAGTTTGTCTGCTAGCCAGATATTAGCCAGCTAAGCTTTACGCATAAATTTTTTAAGTATTCAATATACAGTGACAAGCCGAATATCTTTCAATCGATCGAAGTTGAGTCGGTATATTTTTTGATTTAGTCGGAGTCAAATCAACTTATTCTTTCGTTCAATCATGGTTGAGTCGGCATATTGTTCCGTTCAGTCATAGCCGAGTTGGCATATATAATTATCCTACTGGAGTCGGTATGTAGAGTTGTCTGATTGAGATTGGATCGGCATGTTTTAGTCGATTAGTTGTCGATTTGATATCATAGTCGAATGTCCAAGAAAAGTCGAAACCTGATCATTTCATTTCAAATATATCGTACACATGGACAACTTCACTAATAATATATTTTCAAATTGTCAGCATTCCATGTCCGAAGAATAGTCATTTCATCGAGAGTCTTTAGTCGGTATGCACTCGGACGAAGTGTCTCAGTCATCCTGTAGAATCCTTCCCAGCTTAGAGATAATTTTTTTTGATCCAAAAGATTTTGAAACTTCTGCCTTCCTTAAGATCAAATCTCCTAGATAGAAGACCTTTATTTTGACCCTTGAGTTGTAATATCGGGCTACTCTTTGTCGGTATGCGGCCATCCAAATTTGAGCTTGTTGCCTAATCTCCGAGAGTAAGTCCAAGTTGGCTCTTCGATATTCGGAGTTACTTGATTCTGCATACTGTTCGACTCTTATTGATGACAATTCGATCTCCACTAAGATCACTGCTTCTGTTTCATAGGCCAGGTTGAACGATGATTCTTCGTTGGGATGCAAGGAGTCATCCGATATGCCCATAAGATCGGATATAATTTTCTATCTAAAGACCTTTGGCTTCATTCAGTCTGATCTTGAGACCATGTAGAATTGTCCAGTTTGTCACCTCTACCTCACCATTAGACTATGAATGACCGACTGAAGTGAGTTTATGCGTAATATGAAGCTTCACACAAAACTCTTTGAAATTCTGATTGTCAAATTATCAACCATTGTCGATGATGATAGCATATGATAAATCGAATCTGTAAATGATAGACTTCTGAATGAAGTTTTTCATTTTGCCTTCAGTGATCTGTACCAGGAGTTCAGCTTCTATCCATTTGGTGAAGTAATCTATGGTGACCACCAAAAATTTTTTCTGATCAAATATCGGAGGAAAGAGATCGAGTATGTCGATTTCCTATTGTACGAATGGCCATGGTGCAACGATCGATGTCAATTAGATGGTCCGTTGGTGCTGTATATTAGAATATTTCTGACATGATTTGCACCTCCGAACTAGCTCGGTGCCATCTTTTTTATTATGGACCAGTAGTATTCCTGTCGCAGGACTTTGCAAGCCAATGACTTGCCTCCCAAGTGATTTTCGTAAATCCCTTCATGAATCTCTTGGAGAGCATAGTTGGCATTAGTTGATCCCAAGCATTTAAGCAGCGGAAGGGAGAATGACATTTTGTAAAGTTATCCATTCATCAAGACATATTACGAGGCCATCCACCTTAGTCGTTTGGCTTCCAAAGGATCCATGGGTAAAGTCCCATCGGTCAGTATTGGATGATCGAATCCATCCAACTTGGTTCATCATTTATTTATAGCACTTCATCTGTCTTGTCGAAACTCGATTGTTCGAGATATTCAATAAATATTCGATTGAGTAAGTTGGATGAATTGGTTGCCAGTCGAGACAGCGTATCGGCTCGGGCATTCTCTGTTCTCGAAATATATAAAATCTCAAAATATTTGAAGGTTTGCATGAGATCTTTCACCTTTTAAATGTATTTCATCATAGTCGAATTCGAGCTTCGAACTCATCCATTACTTGTCTAGTGATCAGTTGTGAGTCAATGAAGACCTTCAGACTATCTTTGTCGAGCTCTTTAGCAATTTTCAAGATGGCTAGTAGGGCTTCATATTCGGCTTGGTTATTAATGCTTTAAAGTCGAACCAAAAGGCGTATTCAGTCACAGTCTCTTCGGAGTTGGTGAGGATGAGGCCGGCTCCACTCTCTTGGATGTTGGATACCCCATCTACATATAGCATCTATACTGATGTAGGTTCGGCCTCAAGATTCTTAACTTGTTTTAACTTATCGTCGAATCTATTATTAGATCTGTCGTCGGATATAGTGCACTCGATGATAAAGTTGACTAAATCTTAGACCTTTATTGATGGTCATAGACGATATTGGACATCGAACTCATTGAGTTTGATTGCCTATTTTGCCATCCGATTGGAGATATCTGGTCGATACAAATTACCTTCAACGATTGATCTATCAAGACCGCTATTGAATGTACTTAAAAGTACTATTGAAGTCATTGCGCTGATACGATCAGAGCATAGATCATCTTCTCCACTTTTAAATATCATGTTTCGGTATTGTGGAGTACCTTGTTGGTGTAGTAAATTGATTGTTGAATCCATCCTTTCGGACAAGCACCGAACTGACCGTCTCTACGAAAGTCGCCAAATAGAGATACAATGTTTCTCCCATCTTTGATTTTATGAGTAGTAGGGGAGGTGTCCGGTATTTTTTAGATTTTCGAAGGACTGTCGGCATTCAGCCAACTATGTGAAGTCCTTCGTTTGCTGCAAGGTCTTGAAGAAGGGCAGACATCTTTCTACTGACTTTGAGATGAATCAGCTAAGTATAGCGATTCTTCTGTTGAGTTGTTGTATTTCTTTCTTGAAGCTGGAATATTTCATGTCGATGATAGCCTTTATTTTCTCTGGATTAGCCTCAATTTTTCATTGCGATATAAAAAATTCAAAAAAAAATTCGACAGTCACTCCGAATGCACATTTGGTCAAATTTAGCTTCATCCAATGTTGTCGAAGTTTGTCGAAAGTTTTTTCTAAGTTTGAATATGATCGAAAGTTTCAGCACTTTTTATCAGTATGTGGTCAATATAGACTTCCATGTTACATCCGATTGTATCTTGAACACTTTGTTGACCAGCAGTTAGTAAGTTGCTCTGGCATTCTTTAAACCGAACGACATCACTTTGTAACAATAGATACCTTTATCGGTTGTGAAGGCAGTATGCTCCTCATCTTCAGATGCTATCCAAATCTGATTGTAGCTCGCGAAGGTATCCATAAAGCTCAAAAATGGATGTTCTAATGTTGCATCGACTAATTGATCGATTTTTGACAAGGAGAAGCTATTTTTCGGATAAGCTTCATTTAGATTAGTATAGTCGATGTAAATTTATTATTTTCATGGGCCTTTCTCATCATTATCACATTGGCGAGCCAATCAGGATAGTTAGTCTCTCTTATGAAACCAGCTGTGAAGAGCTTATCAATTTATTCGTCGATGACCTTCTATCTTTCAGGCGTAAAAGGTCTTTCTTTTGTCCACCAATTTAACTTTGGGGTCGATATTTAATCGATGAGTTATTACTTCCAAAAGAATCTCTGGCATGTTGGTCATTGATCAAGCAAAAATGTCGACATTTGCTCTCAGTAAGTCTACCAACTGTTTTCACTCCAAATTAGATAATTGCAACCTAATTTGAATTATCTATGTAGGGTCATCTCTCTTAATGGGATCAAAACCAGTTGCTTAGTTGGCTCATCTCTTTCTTCATTTTTTTTTCTGATCCAATTTGTCAACCGATATAGAGTCTTCAGGCTTATCATTTTCGACAGAAACTATGAAGCAGCATCGAACTAGTTATTGATCCCCACGTATTTCGCAGACTTTGCTCTTTGTCGAAAATCAGATCAGTAGATGATATGTCGACACCACCACTCTCAACGCATTAAGTCCCGATTGTCCGAGTATGGCATTGTAAGCCAAAGAAACTCGGGCAACTGTGAACGTCAAGAGGACGGTGCTTTATCATGGATCTATTTTCATAGTTAGTGAGAGAGTAATTTCTCCTTCCACATTGACTGCATCTCAAGTAAAATCGAATAAGGGTGTAGAGACTCTTCTGAGTGGGTCAGTCAATAGTTACATTCGAAAGAAAATCTAATAAAATAAAATATCAGTTGAACTTTCATTATCAACTAAAATTCTCTTTACATCATAATTTACTATCGTCGTCGAGACGACGACAGCATCACCATGGAGAGCTTGTATTCTCCAAATATTTTCATCCAAAAAAGAGATTACATTATCATCAAGTCGTTACTTTTTTGCAGACTCTTCTTTGAAAGTTGCCCCCCAGTCTCTTGGTTGCCCAAAAATCATATTGATTACTCCCATCATTGGTCAATTATTGATCACTTCCTTAAGTTATGGCTGAAATTGTCGGTCAACAAAAGTTGAATCGGACTGTCTCGTCGAAACTTCTCGAGGTAGCCTCATCGGACAGGGCTTCAATCTCATCCTTGAGTTAAATACATTATTCGGTGTCATGACCAAGATCACGATGGAACTGATAGTACTTCTTCTTATCGCGGCTCCTTGGTGGTGCCTTCATCGATGGGAGGTGACGAAGATACTCCTTTCCCTCAATCTCCATCAGAATCTATATACGGATAGCAGAAAGAAGAGTACAGGAGTCATACTTACTGTTATAATTATTCAGCTTTGGACTTCGTCGGTGGGTGAAGCTCCTTGTTGGTTGTTGGCTAACTTGATTTGGCCGGACTCCATTTTTTTTATTTTTTTTCTTAACCTTTTCTTTCTGTTTGATATCAGTCAGTAGTGCATTCATCCGCGTGAATATACTTATATGCGTGCTCCAAAAGTTCTGCATAAGTCTGAGGGAGAGTTTTATCAGGGTGTAAGTGAACCTGGATCCCCTCAGACCTCTCTTCATGGCCGAGATGGCTATATCTTTGTTGAGGTCTCGAATCTCAAGTATGGCGGTGTTGAAATACGCCATGAAGTCTCTCAGTGTCTCTCCTTCATCCTGCTTGATGGAGAAGAGACTGTCGGATATTCGTGGCATCTTTCAGCTGGTGCCATGAATGATTGTTCCAGCTGCTGAAAAGAGTGGATATTTTCCGACTGGAGCCCGCAGTACCAGGCTCGAGCAGCATTTTAAATGGTAGTGAGAAAGTCAATGCATAAGAGGGCATCGGTTGCCTTCCGGATCATCATGAGAGCCTTGTAGCTCTCCAGATGGTCAATCGGGTCAGTGGAGCCAATATGGCTCCATCTGCAGCATCTTAAATCTTAACGGAATCGGCTCATTTAAGATGTGTTGGGAAAAAGGCGTAGTGGGTGGATGCTAAGGTCGTTGGAGAATCCTCGACCATCCATTTGAAGTCAAACGAGTTGGCAGTTAATTTTTTAAATTTGCACTCGTAGTCGTCGAGCTGTCATTGCTGTGAGATCTAAGGGTAGAGTCCCATGAAGAACTTAAGGATTGGAAAGTCGAGGGCACACGCGGCCTCTTCCCTTCTTGATGCTATATCGGTGTGAAGGAGAAAGAGACCGCCGTGAATGGCGGGCGGCACAGTGAGAGTATCGGGAAGGTGCTGGCTCGATATGGTGAGAGCATCGAGACGGTCGTCGTTCCGACGATGGAGAAAGGGATCTTCGTGGAGTACGGCAATTGTGTCTGGATGGCACTGTATGCGCCGCCAGCTCCTCCTCCACCGGTTGCTACTGTGTCTGCTGCTGTTGGAGGTTGTGCACTGCCTCCATCAGCACTTTCATTTGCTACATTAAAGCAGTGAGTTGGACGTCTGTAGTGATAATGGGATGTGAAGAACTGAGCTTTGCCATTGGAGGTAGAGGAGAGAGTCTTCTCGATGGGAAGATTGCTTGGCGAAGTTGGTAGAATTCTGAGCTTTTATTTTCGCTATTGTTGGATTCATTTTTCACCCCTTACTTGACGCGTCAATCTATTGCGGCCAATCCTCTGGAGTGCCTAACGTCAGTGAAGAGTACCTGTAAAAAAAGTCCACACTGATCGAGTTGTGTCTGGCGGGGATCCTCCGATGCTTAATTCAATGGAGAGTGGTTGAACAGAAAGTAGAATATCAAAATTGACAGAATATCAGCCTAGAAGTATCTTACCAATGCCGTTCATTTACCTTCTTTTTATAATCGAGTTGTTGATAACCGTTTGTAATGATTAGGCACGTGGATCCCACTTATTTCGGTACTATGTGATCGTGGGATGGGTAGTTAATGTCCACTGATGATCATGATATGTGGCCGTTATGTGTTTTCTACACTAGCGGTTTCTGATATACCGACTTTATGTCGGTAGTCTGAGTGTACCGACTGTATATTGGCAATTGTAGAAATCCGAATGACTATCGGTCAATGACTCTGATATACCAATTGGCCATCGGTTATGAAGTCGGTCGGATCATCATGATAGACTTGATTCCGCCAAGAGGTCGATTGAAAATTACCGACTGTCAGTCAGCTTACCGATTAATAGTCAGCTATCTGTTCTCTAGTATTGATATACCAAATCGAATGATGCATTGATTGATGTTTCATCACCTGTTGCCAACTTACAGTTGAGATGATTGACTATAAGCCGGGAGGTTGATATTAAGTCAGCGGGAGTAGATTTGATTGCTCCAACATGACCCAATGTAGACCCAAATATTTTGATTTAGGTCTAGGTTATATGCAACCTCAACCCGTGAGGAACGACTTTGCGGGGTCCAACATAATTTTGATGAACTTACATAGAAAAAAAACAATTTTCGTGAACCTCACACGATCCAATCCAATTATGTGGTGGTTGGGCCCTGCTCTAATGTCAAGACCCAAAAACAAAACGTGGTCAGGTCGGGGTCAACCATGCTCCGGCCCTGCGAGATCCCCCGGCTCACTTTCGCCCGTTTCCCTCGCGTTTTTTGGTAAGCGGTTTCCCTCGCGTTCACGGCGATATACTTGAAGCCTCTTTGGGGCCCTTCTCCCCTCACCCCTTCCAAAGCGGTCCTAATCTTCTTCCCCCTTCGCCTAGGGTTTCTTTCTATCTCATGGGGAGGTACAGGAGCCGAAGCCGGAGCTATAGCCCACGGCGGGTGAGCCGGAGCCCTCCCGCCGCAAGCGCTACGACGACCCCGCGACCGGTACCGCGGCGGCCGGGGCTACAGGGACCGCCGCCCCTCCGCGCCCTCCGGCCTCCTCATCCGCAACATCGCCCTTGACGCAAGGTTTTTCGCCCTTTCTGTCCGTCCTTCATCTAGGGTTAGAGTTTTTCCTCCGTATTTCATATGCTTTCCGCCTGCCACCTCTCCCCCAGCGCTAGGGTCTTATCAAAGTTCTCTTCTTTTACTACCATAAATCGTGATTTTTTAATTGATTTGATAAATAATTTTTTCTCAATTATTGGTTGATTCTTCAGATCAATTTCATCATATGTTGGTATTAGGATGAGTGTCTTAATAATTGCTGGTTTATGCTTTGTTTCAGTGCCTAGAGCCTGTGTCTGGCTTTTGTTATTTGGTTTATTTTATTTTATTTTTGGTGGTTGGGTTTGGAGGGTGGGAGGGGAGCAAAAAGTGCGTAAAGAACGTGTTCGGTTGTCCAATAGAATACGGTCCGTACCTAGAGTTTGAAAGTTACGACTGTGGAGACTGGAGAGAAAACTGAGGGGTAGAATCACAGAACCATATATTATTAACGCATAAATTAGCCTCAAGAAGATGAAAGCTACAGCTCAACTATGTTTTTCCCTGAGTTTTTCTTTGATAAATTAGGTTATTGCCATGGAAAGTCTAAATTTTGCAATATCATGATCTGCTTTTGTTTTAGAAAATTTGGCAACTCCTATTAGGATCATATTTGATTTTGCTTTCAAGATAACTGTTTTTCTAATTAACTGCATCTTTGGTAATTAATTTAGACAGGTGCAAGCATGTAAATAGTTGTCAGGAAGAATTTTCTAGGTTGCTCCTTACTGCTAATTGTGTGTGCCCGTGCATTTTCATATTGAGCGATGAGAATTTTCATAAAATCTTTTTTAAGCAAATAGTGTATTATGAATATTGCTCTGCAGGAGCTCTCATTAATTTTATTGATATCTTGTTGTCAATGTTGGTTATTATCATAGGAACAGCTGTAACTTTTTAAAACAAAAACATTTATAGTAACTGTAGAAATTCTTCGCTATTAGTCCAATGAACTTGCAGTTTTTTTGACAAAATTTTAATTATGTGGGCCATGTAAAGGTGGGAACTCTAAGAAGGTCTCCAAAATGGTCCTGTTTCCAAACCGGATTTTTAGTCTGGGTACCGCCCAAAGTTTTATGCTACAATAGATGCAGGCTGCAGGTAGGTGATAGGTAATTGGGTTAGCGTGTGCTTCTTTTGATCATGCCGTTAGTACCAAATAAATAGCTGTCCTAATCATATTAAATAAGCCTGTTAGGTTATGATTATGTACATTGTATCTCCTTTCTTATATTACTAGATTCCTTTTATAGGAGCATAGTATAATGCTCTTTATTCAGGTATATGCAATTGATATGAAATCTGAAGCATGATGTCTATTCTCTCGCAAAAATTTTGATTTTGTGGTTGGCATTGGTTCAGCCATTTTGCAATTTAAAGTTTGCCCTTATCATCATGCAAAGTCACACCTAAACAGGGATTAGATGTGTGCCACTAATATAATGATAGGGACCTGAGGCTTAGAATTAGGAAGTGATTAGGAAAGTCATACACAATTATGGAGAACAATTTATAAGATTTTCTAAGAAGGATGTTTAGGTTATCTTGAAATGTATTGTAACATAGCTCTTGAATATGCATTCAGATAAAAAGATTTTTTTGATGACTTGCAATGGGGAGATACTTGACACATTTTGCACTCAGTGAGTAGTATGTTAGATTTTGAAGGTGTTTAATTTTAGATGCTGTTCTTAGTTTTCATAATAGTATGAGCTTTCTTTATGTAGAGTTAGGTATTCATTGGTTTTTTTGAATTGGTTTGTATAATGCCAATTTTAGCAATTCGTAACTTGCCAGAAATAGGATCCTCATTTATCAACTATCCAAGAGTTTATTGTGGTGCCATTCTGCCTATGCTGTTCCTTCATGTGCACTGAGCTTGCCTTCATCTGTCTCTTTGGTAAAGAAATTCTATGTAATGTACTTGGGTTGATTTTATGTACTTAGCGATGGTAAATAGTTTGTACGGACCAATTTTTGATCAAAGTGAATTTCATTATGATGATGATAATAATAGTATATGATGTAGACTTTAATGTTGCCCATGAAAGGATGATGGTTTTAAATCAGATGAGTGAAAGTAATTGAGATTAGCATCATCGAGTTTGCCCTTAATATTTCTTGCATTACATATCTAAATTCTCTGGTTTCAGGGAAGGTTTCAGTATGTACTGTGATGTTGTCTAGTTTTGGGCTGGTTTATGTGATCATGAGGACAACTGATAAGAAGGATAACTTCAGTTGGAAAAAATGAGAACTTCTTTGTTTTTTTTTTTTTAAGTATAAATATTTCAATTATTTAGATCAAGTTGTTGAGCTTTCTTTTCTTAATTTGTGCTATTATAGTGGTTACTATGGGCAGGGAAAAGTCTGGATGTGGAGCCATGTGTAATTTTTGGAAAGTTATGCCCTTTTATGGCTTAATCCAAATAAGTGGTCTTGTTCTTCCTGAAAAGAACAAAGTGAGCTATTTTCAATACTCCTAAAGATGAAAGCTTTCTTGGTCAACTAGTGATTGTCTTATTTAATGGGTACAATTTTTAATCAGAAGCATAATTTACAAGGAATTAAGATACTACCTAGCATCTTCTCTTTTGTTGTCAATTTATATTGTCATGTTGTATTGGCGCCTTCTCAAGATCAGGTTCATTTATTTCAGGGAAACTGGAAGTCTCATTATTAGCAAAAGTGAATCTTATTGTCATGGTGGATGAAATTCTGGAGCTTCATTTTTTATTTATTTGATTTTTAAATAGAAAGAGAATATGGGTGCATTGATGTTGCTTAAAAGAAGTCATCTTGTGACTTTTAAAGTGAAAAATGTCCTTTTATGAAATATAATTGTTTAGTAATATTGTCATTTGAGAAGTGCTTATCGAATAAACACAAGTAAAAATTGTCATTTAGAAGAAGCTAGAAAAATAGCTTCTGGCTTCTGCTCTTGTGGGCTAACTAACTCTTTGTATATTGAATGGAGTATTGTTATCAATCACCCTTCAGATTGCCACTCAGGTCACAGGGCTAACGTGGTGTGACAGTTGGTGATTGGTATGGTACATAGGCGGGTTAGTGTTGTTATTTCAGGCCCCGCTTACTGCTCTGCCATTCACCAATTTCCACATTGGACTAGTGCCGTGATCTGGCAAATGATATTTCATATTTCCTTTAACTAATCCGTGCAGATGCATTTTTCATATTTTCCTTTGATCATCGAAAGCATTTTCTGGTCGAATAATATATGAAGTCTGCCTATATGTAATACAAATTAAGCTCGAACCCAAATTAATCTGAAGATAACCCAAGTTTGACAAGTTGTTCTGCAATTTGTGATTATGAGACATCAAATCCATGAAGTTCTTTATATTTTAATAACTTATAATAAAGTGCTTTCTGAGAATGGCTTTTTAAAAGAGGCATTGCTGAACATGCTCTTTAACTTAAATCAGTTATCCTTAAAAGGGAAAACTTTGGATTTCATTGCATCATACATTATTTAGTAGTAAAAACTCTCATGTGGAATTTTGGGTTCACTTTAATTTGTTTTGCTTTCAATGTTATAAGTTCTCACCATTATTGCTTCCGACCGTGTTAATGGAGACTTTTGTTTCCTTTTTGCATTGTTGAAAAATTATTCTTGTCTTCATTGTACTCGTAAGGCCCGTTCTTTGGGGATAAAAACTTACCTGGAAATCTGTATTTATAATGATATATAAGTTTTGTTATATATAATGTAATATAATATAACAACACTATAATGTATATTATAATATATAATATATAATATATAATATATTATATGTATAATATTATGTAATACATATTCTAACATATAAAAATTATATATAGTATATATTATATATAATATATATCATGCATAGAAATTAGAATATTGTATTATGTATATTATATTTTACATTATATGTAATATACATATTACATCATTTTATTATATAATAATATAATGTAATGTTAGGGTTAGGGTATTTTAAGAACAAATAAAAGGTTATTTACTGGCTGATGGGAAAAAATTTACCCACCTAGGTGGGTGACAATTTTTGCCCATTTCAGGGGTAAATGCTGGCCATAGGAAATAACTTGGCCATGTAGAGAAGCATGAGAACATGGATAAATTGGTAAATGGAAAAGTTGACCAACTTTCCAATGATATTTACCCATCAAAAATGGGCCCTTAGCTTTTTCAATATACTGGTGGAGGGGGAAAAAAAGCTATGATGAATTATTATCACCGAGAGAAAGCAAAGTTAGTTTATTACATTAAAGAATTAGTATAGGACCCTTCAACCTCCATAAATTCTGATACAACCTAGATCCCTTTACCCTCAGCTCAATTAAGGACATTATCCTTGTAATTGCTATTCTCAAGTCATTTGAATTTTGACTACACTTGTAAACAAATTTCTATATGTAGAAAAATTGACAAAACCGTAGTCTATTTGTGATTCACTGTAATTGAGTGTGATGATATACTAATGAGAAAGGGTATTAGGAATTTAGTTGGTTTAGCTTTATTGACTGTCACTTCACCATTCTAGTTAAGCATTTTTGATGCAAGATACTAAGGTATCAATTAAAAGAAATGTCAGTTACGGAGAACATGTCTTGCCGCAACATCCTGCATGTACTATTTTAGATGGTATTATGCTTTTATTCGGCTATTTAACTTTTTAAATCTTCTTGTTGGAGTCAATATCAATTTAAAGCTTACTAATTTTACAATGAAAATATGATTTGAGAGAAGTGAATATTCTGTTCTCTGTTAGTTTCTGTTATTTTGTTACTGCTTGTGTCTCACATCCAGCTTATCTTTAAAAGATTAATGTAATTTCCTTTAATTTCTGTATGTAGGCCTGAGGATCTACGCATTCCATTTGAACGGTTTGGTCCTGTGAAGGATGTATACCTTCCAAAGAATTATTACACTGGGTATAATTGTTTTGTCTGTGTTGACCATCTTTTCTTCTGCTACTTGGCTGAAAGTTTGATCTGGTTATTATCTTGATTTTGTTCACTTATTTGTCCAGTTCATTCATTGCTTACTATAGAAATATTTGAGGGTCTGTTTGGTATCCTTGTTGGCTTTCTGATTTGTTTCGCTGCTATTAAGTGTGATATAGATGGGGATTGATGTTGGAGATGACATTTGCATGGAACTTCTGCCAGTCCCTTGCTTTTATTTTCACTTGTTTTGTGAATGTAATGAATCTTTGCTGCCAAATTCTCTTAAAGCTTTACAAACAATTTTAAAGAAGGGTTTCATCTTACATATTTATTCAGTTTAGTTCAATTATCTTGTTGGATTTTTTGAAAACATAAACAGAAGATAAAAGCAGTAGCAAATGGGCCCTGAGTATTTTAGTAGTAATTACCCTTACTGACTCTGCTGCATCGTAAATCACATTATCTATGTTCTGTCAATGGCCAATTCCATATGCTTGGTATCATATGTTGTTCATGGCAACTGTTACATATGGCTTTTGGCAATCATAACTTTTGGGTTTTACATTCTATTCAAAAAGACTCCAAGGCTATCTATGTTGTAGTTTTCTGGCCTGCATTGTGATGCTGTTTTTAGGTGTCATGGTGGTTCTCTTAGGAAATTCTGTCACGATTTTAATTAAACTAGCCATCTTGACATATGATGCACATTTAAAAAGAGCTAATAAAAACAGGATTTGATTAGAAGCCGTTAAATTAAATTAAATTAAATATAAATAGATACAAGATAAAAAGTCTAAAATATAAGATTAATAAATAAAAATTAGGGCACATGAAATGCACATATCCAAAAAAGAATAAACAGAATAAGGATAATTCCTTGAATTATTGCAAACAAGCGTAAATAGAAATAGATAAATTGATGCACAAGAGGGGGTAGGATGGGGGAGGAGAGATATTGGGGAAGGCAATGTAATTTTTTCCCCCTGCGTAAATTTGGTAGAGGAAGAAGAGATAAGGCCAGGTGTAGTTTTTTTTTTTTTGAAAGAATTCAATTAAGTCTCTATCTAATAAGCACTGTTGAATGAAGATAAAGAATTTAAACAAATTTTAGTTTCGAAGTTTACATGTAAAAAAAATATTAGGGAACCTAAGTTGTATTTCTCTTAATGATTTCTATGGTTTTTTGGTTGCAAAATTTGATATACAGATCTATCAGATGTATGCAAAGATTTGAAAGTCCTGTTTTTACATCAATGTGGATATTTGGTTTTGAGTTATTGGGATCTAATATATATATACATATTAAAACGGAAGCCTCTGCATTGGTGGGCCTTCGTTTGCCACATGGCCCCAATGCAGAGGCCTTCGCCTGGCACGTCGTAATGCTTGTAGAAGTGCATGGAAAGAAATATGATGGACTCTAGGTCGGAGGGAGTTGGAGGAAGAGTGCCATGATGAAGGTGTTGAAGTGGGCAGCGGGGACGGTGGAGAGGTTCTCCTCACCAAGGGCTAGGCTAGTGGTGGCGGGTCCAAGAAGGGATGACGTGGAGGGAGAGGGGGAGGCCACTACTGGTGGAGGAGTCGACAAGAGCAGGGGCAGGGATGGGGCTAGTGGCAGAGGAGGCGCGGGAGGGTTTTGTGGGAGTAGGGGACGCGGACGACGGGGTGGCAGCTTACTCGAGCTCGGGAGGAGGGCTTACGGTGGCCGTAGAAAAATAGTACTTCTGGGGCGGTAGCGGGGCAGGGGTTATGGGTAAGACCAAGCTCGGGAGGATGGCGTCGGTGATGGTGGGACGAAGCCGTTTGGGTCTTGGATGAGAAAGATCACCTTTGGAGCCGGTCTCATGTTTAACTTCCATCAGAAGGTGAGTGATTGGGGACGAAAGGAGAAGAGGAAGGGGAGAGGAGATGGGAATAGAGGAAGAGAGTGAGGCATTGCAGAGAAGAGGAGAGGAGTTCACCGCTATGAGAGTGTGGGGAAGAAGGTCGGGGAGAGGGGAGGGGGAGGTGGGTTTAAGTTAGGAAGGGATGTAAGATTCGAAAGGGTGGGATAAAGCAAGGATAAGAAGAGATGCTTTTGTTCTGATGGCATATGCTTCGTTGACTCATCCTCTCTCAAGTGTAATGGAAGTTTTTGGCTCTTCTTTTTAGAAAGTTTGAATCCAGCATTAATAATATTTTGAAACACAAATATCTCAAAAACTCTAGGCTGAGTGGGGACTGGGGAAAGGCATGGGAAGTGGGAACTAATAAATATGTTATGTTGAAAGCTTCTGGAGTTAGGTAGTATTGAGTTTTGGGAAGATGCGCCATGCATAAATAATATATAAAAGCAGAGACTATATGCAAAAAAAATCGAAAAACAATTTAAACGTGTTATATAAAAAAATTAAATAGGTGGGATGTCTATTTTGGGGCTCAATGTCATGTTTCGTGATGATAGTGTTGGATGTATGTTCTAGAAGCCCATATGACTGACACATTGTAATAACTCTAGAACACAATTTTGTACTTAAAATATTGTTTTGATCAATAAAAGGGTAAGTTTATTTTCATTCAAGTGTGATGTATCCTTGAATCATCCATGGAATTAATGTTTACGATACATATTCTCAAAGCATTGAGAATTAGAGATATGTATAATTAATTTCTAAATTACTCCCGGTCATAGTATCATTATGAGGATGGTGATTGATTCAGATAGATTGGCGCACAGATCGTTTCCTTTGGGGTAGATGAGTCTCTGATCTACAGTGTAGAGACAGTGAACGACAAGTGTGGGTAGTTGTTAGAGAACAACTAGTACTGAGCATGTCTATACGAGAGGTCACATAGATTTCTACTCAATCGTCAGTGATCGTCTCGATGCTGTAGTTGTGTGAATGGTCCTTTGACCTGCGATGATACCGTTGCTCACAGCGAGGTTATTACAGTTGGTCCACTGTAGGAGTAGGGTGCGTATCTAGATGGAATCTATCGATTTTGATAGAAAGGAGTAGTTTTATGAAATTTGAGAGGCTAAGTTCGTGAGTCTGTGGCCACAACAGTGTGATTGATGAAATTTTTTTCATAAGAATCATAATTGGACTTGAACTAATCGAATTTATCATATGACTGATGATGAGGTTTGACAATTTATCCATGACTTGCCATCTAGTCAGAACTCACGATAGAGGGATTGAATCACACGGAAACTACACCTTGAGGTTTTTTCGGTTCTGCTGGGTTGCCATTACATATTGCTAGGTATCACTGGCGGATTGTGAGAACTCACTAGAATTGTTAAAGATCGACAATCCTTGTTGAGTTAGAGTGGAATTATTTCAATTTATTGAAGAGAGTTTCAATGATACTATGATAGAGATCATGGTTTATCTAACTATCAGACAGAATTGAATTTAGGGGGTCACAACAAAAGGATTTGACTTGGATTAAACAATTGGGCTTATAAAGTCTCAATTGGATTAGGATTTAAGAGAAATCCTATTGGATTTAAGGGAATCTTGCTAGTACATGGTTAAACCCAATTCTTTTTTAGACTTGAATTGCTTATTTGATAAGAATTAATTAAGTTAATTTCCTACATTTAACCTATTTGAATTAGATTCAAAGGCTTCAAATGTTGGCTGCCCAAATAGGTTTGGATCAAGCTAAGAAGGGGCCTAATCCCCTAACAAACTAACTAATTCCTTGATCAAGAAGGGGCGCCACTTGATTGGATCAAGATGGGGCGTCCCATATGGTGGTTATCGTGTAAGAAGAAACCAAGGGACTGCCTCCTCTTTTTCGTGTGTTTTTGTGCATGAGAAATCCTAAGAGGGCGCCAATAGTTGGCGGCCCCCTTATTCCCTACTTTGGCATGGATTAGTTGGGTGGTTGGCTGAATTAAAACACTAATCCTAATATGATTAGGAATATTCTTGGAACCAAATTAAATTTTGGTTGGAACCCAAACAACTCACCTTTTTAAGAGACGCCACCCTTAGTGTTTTTAAAGCATATTTCAGATCACAAAATCAGCGCCTCCCTTGTCTCACGCCATCTTCTTACATGCCCTTCTTTCTTCCTCTCATGTTTAAAAGAGTTTGAAAGTTCCACCATCCAACCGTCCAAGTTAGTTGGGTGTCCCCTCTTCTCCAATCTGGTTCGTAGTTCTTGATTTCTCCAAGATCAAGAAAGAAAGATCAAGATCAAGAAGAAGAAAGAGAAGATCAAAGGAAAGGATCAAAGGTTGATCAACAGGATGGATTTAGATACGTGGGGAAGATCCTGCTTAGGAAGAAGGATCTTCACAAAGAGGATCAATCCAGGCTGATCCTGAGTGGAAACCCGTAGAGGCCGGGTACTTGCACGGTCAAGGGAGAACCTATCTTCTTTTAGATCCAGATTCAAAGAAAGGATTAGCGATATAGGTATGTGATTTGATCACATATTCAATTTCAGCATAAAATCAGCATATGTAAATTTTAGCATATGAAATAGATCCTTGTATGCTTATTCTTATGCATGCATGATTTAGATTAAAAAAGTTTTAATCTTCTATTTTGTTGCGGTGTTTGAAAAAAAAATTTGAAACACATGCATCTGCATCACCATTGAAAATCCAATAAATATAACTTAGCTTTTCTGACATCACATTTTGTCAGACTTCGATGGATTTATTCCACATTCTGCATCAAGTCACATGAGTGAGCTGTTTAACATTGCTTTCCTTTCAGCCATAGGAAATTACATCGCACCTGGCTTGTGCTAGGTGATAACAAAAGGTTTGCAGTTGGATTTAGAGTCTAATTGGCCTTCTATTCTCTGAAAAATATTTAATAAAAACCTCTCGAGTTGGTTATGCATGAAACAGTAAAAAATGGGCAACCGGTTGCCAATACTTCCAATGTGTTGGAGATGTGGGGCCATGTCTTAAATACTATTCCATCTCTTGAATAAGCGCATGCTCCCTCTCTCTAGCTTTCCCTCCATTTTGTTTGGCTATGCCTAGGTACATATAAAAATTTAGGTTAAGACCTTTTCCCACATAGATGATGTTTTTTT